>SJYA01002431.1:5365521-5415521 GCA_006410615.1 Neotragus moschatus | reverse complement strand
CCCCCCCCCAAGTCCAACAGCCTTCAACATGGGCCTGTTGTAAGAACCCCATGCCTGATTAAAATGCCACGAGCCACGGCATTTGGCTGGAACATCATCAGCAATCAAGGATAATATTTGTTCTGCCTGCTGATCAGGTGCTCTGAACTTCAAAAGTGGAAAACCAATTGATGATTGCTTCTTTCTTCTGTGATTGGGGATACTAAAAAATATTTGGTGATAAGAGGTTGGATGCCTCTGCTTTAGTCAGTTTTATTTTACTGATTTTCATGAAAATTACACCAGAGGGAGTAAAACAGGGTATACAAGAACATGAGACTATTATGAGTCTTTAAGGACAATGCCTGGTTTGCCTGAATCCCAAAAAGCTAGTTTATTGAGGCCCCAGGGCACCTGTGCTTAGCTTCTTGGGGGGAGATGCACTGCTGCCCTCCGAGAGCAGCAAACCCCAAAGTCTTTTTTAGATGTCTGACCAGCAAGATGGTGGAAGGCAGAAACACCTGGATGAATATTCCCCCGCTCTGTTCCACTGCCCACCACCCAGGTCCCTCCTGCCTCACTCTTGCCTGCCAGCCAACTTCTCTATGCCTGGCCAGTTATGCTCTCCTGCCCCAGAACCCTGTGGGAAGCAGGTAGGGACCAGACTCCTCATCCCTCCCTAAACCATAGAGGAGGGCATAGGATAAGCTATTCTGACCACACTGGAACCTTCAGTTAAAAAAACTTTCTTCCCTTACAGATTCATATTTTTTCTATGACGACTCTGATCACATTGTTTGATAAGCCTTAGAATTAATACCATGGTCAAACCATGGAAGAGGTGAGTAGTCTGGAGGAACTATTTCACTGTTGGGGCAAGGTGATAGCTATTTTTAATTTTGTGCTCTTAGACCTCATTATTGCTCATTCTCCTAGTACTTTATTCTTTGGATTGGTCATATTAATAAGTAAAGCATGTATAGGGAGGGATCTCTCCTAAAAGATGAGTTCATTCATCTTTGAAAGCGTGTAGTATTTTAAGTGTCTACTTGGGAAAATGCTGAGGTGGCATTAATAGACAGTGTTTTAATCATGAATCTGATATATTTGTATCACAAAACCTGGTAATTTCAACAATAAAGCACTGTGATTATATGAAGCATTTTAAGAAACTGCTGAATATACTCATGAACCACATTAAGATTCAATTTCAGCTCTCATTAGCAATACCAAATAACATTGAGTGCACAGGTTATTTTAAGTGTATTTGATGTAAAGTGATTTTGTATTGTCAGAAAGAATATTGAGGAATATTCTATAGTCACTATCTCACATCCTGCCCTGGCGCCTGACCTGTATGTATCTAATCATGAAAGATTTATACAGCATTTTATTTTTATTATGTGTTACCTTGAATTACAGTAGATACTTGCTATATTTTGCTTCCCACCAACCCTGGACTTGTCTGATCAACATGAACCAGGGGCCATTTGGGATAAACACTGAGTACCAAGCTCAGGGCAGACCTTAGGAGACCTGGGTGAGATCCCAAGAGCAGGCTCCAGAGGCAGCTGCACCACTTCCCATTCCTTCTCTCCCATGGCTGCTGGTTCTGCAACTATCAAAGTCAGTGACCTTGCATCTAAGTCACAAATGTGAATTTATCATGCAATATGAGTTAAGACTTTTCAAGCCTAACTTTATTCCACTTTTGGCTGGATGACCAAGTACTAACTGCAAGTTTCCCTGGGACCTGAAGCAAGAAATCTGGCTATCTGAAAACAGCTACCACATGATCCTGCAGCCCCACTCCTGGGCACATGCCAGAGAAAATAATAATTCAGAAGGATGCACGCAGACTTTCCTGGTGGTACAATGGGTAGGAATCTTCCTCCCAATACAGGGGACATGGGTTCAATCCCTTGTCTGGGAAGATTCCACATACCACTGTGTGCTTAGTCGCTCAGTCGTGTCTGACTCTCCAACCCCATGGACCATAGCCCACCAGGCTTCTCTGTCCATTGGGATTCTCTAGGTAAGAATACTGGAGTGGGTTGCCATGTCCTCCTCCAGGCGATCTTCCCAACCCAGGAATCAAACCCAGGTCTTCCCACATTACAGGCGGATTCTTTACTGTCTGAGCCACCAGGGAAGCCTGTAAAGCAACCAAACCCATGCGCCACAACTACTAAAGGCCATGTGTCTAGAGCCTGAGAGCCACAACTACTGAATCCACGCTCCAGAACAAGAGAAGCTGGTGCCGTGCAACTAGAGTATAGCCTCCCCACTCCCGCTACTACCCGCCCACCCACTCGCTGCAACCAGAGAAAGCCAGGCACTGCAACAAAGATCCAGCAAAACAAAAAATAAAATAAATTAATTGTAATATACATATATATGTATACATGTACCCCTATGTCCACAGCAGCACTATTCACAATAGCTAAGACATGGAAGCAACCTAAATGTCCCTTGACAGAAGTATAGATAAAGAAGATGCGGTACATATGTACGATGGAATATTACTCAGCTGTGAATGTGTATATATATGTGTGTGTGTTAGTCACTCAGTTGTGTCCAACTCTTTGTGACTCCATAGACTGTAGCCCGTCAGCTCCTCTGTCCATGGAATTCTCTAGGCAAGAATATTGGAGTGGGTTGCCATGCCCTTTTCCATGGGATCTGAGCCACCAGGGAAGCCCCATTCAGCCATAAAAAGAATAAAAGAATACCATTTGCAGCAACGTGGGTGGAACTAGAGATTATCATACTAAGTGAAATAAGTCAGACAGAGAAAGAAAAGTATCATTTATCATTTATATGTGGAATCTAAAAAAAAAATGATATGAATGAACTTATTTGCAAAACAGAAACAGACTCATGTAGAACACAAACTGAAGGTTACCATAGGGGAAAGGTTGGGGGAGAAGGGATAAATTAGAAGTTGGGATCAACATATACCCATTACTATATATAAAGTAGATAACCAACAAAAGACCTACTATATAGCACAAGGAACTCTACCAAATAATCTATAATAACCTATATGGGGAAAGAATCTGAAAAAGAATGGACAGATGCATATGTAGAACTGAATCACTTTGCTGTACACCTAAAGCTAACACAAAATTGTAAATAAACTATACTCCAATAAAAAAAAAAAAGATATGGCTATCTGTCATGTTTAGGTTTGCTCATGAGATATATTTCAACACACAGACATGTTTAGTAAATACAACCATCACATCCTTCCTAAGAGCTTTCCTCTTCTTAAGTACCTGGATGAATATGCAAAATATGAAAGCACAGGAGGAATTAGAACAGAAGGCAAGACCTTAAAAGGTGAACATACAGCACAGAGAACACTTACCAAGGAGGACTGCAGGATGCACTGACATGGGGAAGAGAGAAGCGTTTTCTGGGCAGGAGAACAGCACATGCAAAGGCCTGGAGGCAGGATGCACGAGAGGGCAGACTGGGACGATGGAAGCAGAGCAATGTGGGGGCGGAGCCCAGGCTGGGCCCAGATGGAAACTGCCCTACATTTCAGGGCTTTTCTGAAGGTCCTTGAGCAACCACTGAAAGAAGAAGGTGGAAGTTGTTTCCAGAAATATATATTATATATAGTTTTGCGGTTTTTTAAAAAAACATAATTGCCATTGTCTATACTCTGTGTTATTGCTTGCTTTTTCATTTACCTGTATATCATAAATATTTTCTTTGTTAAAAATTATTTATTTATTTATTTGCCAAGGTGCCAACCGTGTGGCTCAGTAAAGAATCTATCTGTAATGTAGAGACCCAGGTTTGAGGTCTGGGTTGGGAAGATCTCCTGAAGATGAGAATGGCAACCCACTCCAGTATTCTTGCCTGGAAAATCCCATGGATACAGGAGCCTGGCAGGCTATAGTCCATGGGGTTGCAACGAGTTGGACACAACTGAGAGACTACTACACTTTCATTTATTTACTTACGCAGCTGCTCCAGGTCTTAGTTGTGTGTGGGATCTTTTAGCTTTGGCATGTAGGATTTTCAGTTGTGGCATGCAAACTCCTAGCTGCAGTATGTGGAATCCAGTTCCCTGACCAGGGATCGAACACTGCCCTTCCCACCCCTGCCATATTGGGAGCATGGAGTCTTGGCCACTGGACAATGAGGGAAGTCTCCATAAACATTTTTAATGTTCTTTATTACAGCCACTGTTCATTACAATTTTCTTGTTCAATTGCTCAGTCTTGTCCAACTCCGTGGGACCCCGTGGACTGCAGCACACCAGGCTTCCCTGTCCTTCATCTCCCAGAGTTTGCTCAAACTCATGTCCATTGAGTTGATGAAATCATCCACTCAGTTCAGTTCAGTTCAGTTCAGTTGCTCAGTAGTGTCCGACTCTTTGTGACTCCATGAACTGCAGCACCCCAGGCCTCCCTGTCCATCACCAACTNGATGTCTGGCTCTAGGTGAGTGATCACACCATCATGATTATCTTGGTCATGAAGATCTTTTTTGTACAGTTCTTCTGTGTATTCTTGCCACGTCTTCTTAATATCTTCTGCTTCTGTTAGGTCCAGACCATTTCTGTCCTTTATCGAGCTCATCTTTGCATGAAATGTTCCTTTGGTATCTCTAATTTTCTTGAAGAGATCTCTAGTCTTTCCCATTCTGTTGTTTTCCTCTATTTCTTTGCATTGATCGCTAAGGAAGGCTTTCTTATCTCTTCTTGCTATTCTTTGGAACTCTGCATTCAGATGCTTATATCTTTCCTTTTTTCCATTGCTTTTCATTTCTCTTCTTTTCACAGCTATTTACAGCTAGTCATTCCATTATTCCCTTTTAATTCAAATATTTAGATTATTTTTAACCTTTTTTTATTATTATAAAGTAGAGTAGTGCTAAGTTTTGTACCTAAAACTTTTCCTCCTATTTAAAAGTAAATCTGTGTCAGGATACATTCCTAGATGTCACACTGGCAATATGTGGCAATATTAGTTCCTTTGCTACTATTACTATGCTATTATGATGGGGGAAAATCATTATCTTCAAGTTTTAGTTTACATTCCTTTGATGGCTAGAAAAATGTAATAGGTCTCCATATTTATCTGCAAGTATTCTTAGGGCAATAGGTAAAATCATAAAGTAATTTAGTGAACAGATAAAAAGAACATCAATTTATCCCAGTAAATTATGAAATGTGCAAAGAAGCAAACAATTTTAGACTAAGCTAAAGTTATTTTATAAACTATATTATTACTTAAAAATCAATGTATTTTCTAAAAGCTAAATGAATTATTCTTTGGAAGAAAGGCATTGAGACAAGCTAATAAATTACATTTATAGACAAGTATAGATAGTGAAATCAAGTTATCTATATGGCTTAGATACCAGAGTAATCTGTTAATGTAGTTTAAGCACAAATCTATGCCTAAATCAGTGTCCAAGTATCTGAGAACTCGTCTATTTTACTAACAGAAACAGACTCAACTCTTTTTTATTGACCTCAAGGATTGTCTGAAATGATCTCATTGGAGGGGAGCTTTGTGTCAGCCTCCATGGGTTTTAAAATAGATGCTTCACTGAGCCATCCCACACAGGAAAGCTGTGTTTTCCAGCCCATTAGGACAAGTTCGCAAATCGATTTACAACTGTGTTCATGAAAAGCTCAGAGCAAGAGAGCTGGCAGAGTCCACTTCAAAGTCCACATTCTAAGAGGAAATCTGTCCCCCTCCAGCTGCCCCCAGGATAGGACCTTACTCTTAAAAGATTTGTTTGAAATCTCTGCAAAATCAGACTGGTCCTCAGTGGAATAATCACCACCACTGAGCCTCAGATGGTGCAGATACCTGACTCCATCACACGGCAAGCCATCAGCCAGGAAAGGCTCTGGTGCTGAGTAGAACCTCCCTCTTCCCAGGGCTTGTTTCCCAGAGTTAAGGTGACCCATGCGAGGCCAGCCCAAGAGGGCTAGCACTGGAAAGCCCCCACAGACCAGCACAGGACTGGCCCCTGGCAGGCACACCTTGCAGAAATCAGAATGTAGCCTCTTACTGGTGGGGACTCTATGCTGAGGCCACTGACTAAGTCATAGTCAGAGAAAGTCTTTGGAATCCACAAATTGCCATGGTACAAAGTACCCATTGGTCCTGATATTAGCTGAAGCCAAGGAGAAACACATGTGGGCTCTTCTCTGTTGCCAGGCCATTCCTGCAGGTGTTATAGACAAGAAACTACACCTTCCTGCCATCAATGCCTATTTAATGCCCTTGTGAAAGTCAGCCGTTTAAAACTGGCTTTAGAAAAGACCGTCAGAATTCTAGATGCCACTCCAAACTGAAACACTGAGGATCATCACTCCTTTAAGCCCAGTCAGCATAGAACCACTGGAGATAAGGTTTAGCCTCTTAGCCATAGCAGTCTGTTCTTATATTGGAAACCTCTGTTGTACTATTTTGGGCAACCTCGCATGCATCAGATTGAAGAACAGAGAGCATTTTGCTGAAAGTTTCCATGTGGAAAGCCAGTATGACTGGACCCAGCCTCCCTGATTTAACGATGGTCTTAGGTAGAATCAGAAGCAGGGCAGTGAGCAAAGGACCTGAGGAAGGATGAGAAATCTCTCTATAGAACTTTCTGCCATAGGAAAGAGGGGCTTTTCATTTGGAGGGGTTACTGTTCTCTTACAGGCTCCTGAAACTAGATACCACCCTGGTGAGGGAAGAGGACGGAGAACTGGGACAACACAAATAAAAGGATAATTAATCAGGTCGCTACTTGGCTTCTCGCCATAGCTTCCTTGGCAACATGGATCCTTCAGTTGTCAGCAATCAGTCTACAGGCAACTTTCAATTATCAACGCTCTTGGAGGGGGCAGTGATGTGGATAATCCAAAACAGCAGATAATCCCTCCAAATCATTTAATTTATCTTTTGAATGATTTTCACATGTATACACATGCAAACACACATGATTCTTTCCTTCCTCATTATGTTCTGCTTAGGCCAAAAATCAAATTGATGTGCATTCCTGGGCGTACACCAACTGATAAGGAGGCTGACTGAAGGAAGCTAGTCCTCAGATTAAACACTTTCTGTGGATCATTCACTCATGGATAATCAAGTGTTTAATATATTGATTTCATTCATAGACTCATAGGACTAGAAGGAAGCAGGAAATTATTCAAGTCAAACCCTTTGCTTTGCAGATGAATAAACTAAGTCCTAAGGCACTTGCCTAAAACCTTTTGCCTGGCTGATGCCCATGCGCTGTCATTATTTCATTCACAAGACTTGTTCTTCCACCAACTTTAATCAGTTGGTCCCCAGTGGGGAAAACCACAGGAACCAAGATACATTGTCTGTTCAAGAGCTTCTTGTGGGCTACATAGGAGGATGCTAAGGGACTGGAGGCCCAACCATGGCCACTCACTAGAATTGCCCAAAGAATATATATATATATTTAATGCCCTGACCAATTAAATTAGAATCTGGAATTGGGGCTAGGGCATGGCACAGGGGCATTGCAGCTGAGACCCAGGCGTGAGGGTTTAAAACGGTCTTTAAGCGAATCCACTGTGCAGTCATAGTTGAGAATCACTGCCCAGAGCCAGAATCCTGACCCTTTTCCCTACTAGCTACAGGCTGCTGCTGCTGCTAAGTCGCTTTAATCATGTCCAACTCTGTGCGACCCCATAGACGGCAGCCCACTAGGCTCCCCCGCCCCTGGGATTCTCCAGGCAAGAACACTGGACTGGGTTGCCATTTCCTTCACCAATGCATGAAAGTGAAAAGTGAAAGTGAAGTAGCTCAGCCGTGTCCAACTCTTAGTGACCCCATGGACTGCAGCTCATGGGTGCCGTTGCCTTCTCCTACAAATCCTCTCCAGTGGGATTTCCCTGATGGTCTGGCAGCTAAGACTTCACATTCCCAATGCAGGGGGCCTGGATTTGATCCCTGGTCAGGGAACTAGATCCCACATGCTGCAACTATAAAACCCACACACCACAATGAAGACTGACGATTCTATGTGCTGCAACTAAGACATGGCGCAGCAAAATAAATAAATATTTTAAAAAAAAACCTTCCCCTTTCTGTGCCTCATTTTTTTCCCTCCAAAATGGAATGACAAGGATGATAGTTTAACAGTTGCCTTACTGAGTTGTTGGCAGGATTAAATGGTTTAATATACAGAAAACACCTACAACAGTTCTGTTATGGCCTAAACGTTTGCAGCTCCCCTAGAATTCATATGCTGGAGTTCTAACTTCTAATGTGATGCTATTAGAAGGGGGGTATTATAAGAGAGTTTGCTTTCTCTCTCTTTGCTCCTCTACGTATGAGGATACAAGGAGAAGCCAGCCATCTGCACACTAGGAAGTGGCATCTCCCTAGATCTTGATATTAGACTTCTAAGACTCCAGAATTAAGAGAAATAAATGCTTGTTGCTTAAGCCACCCACACTATGGTCTTCTGTTACAGCAGCCCTAACTGACCAAAACATGTTTGCAGTACACACAAATCACAATATAAATGTTACCTGTTACTGTTGTTCTCATTACTGCCACCACTACTACTATTACTATTATATGAGGCCCTGAACAAGAGGAACATGCTAGGGTACTTCTGAAAACACTGGGCTTTAAAAGATACTCCTGAAATGTTGGCTTGGGATCTTGAAATTAAGGGGGACTTCTTTACTCAACAAAATACCCAAGGAGAGACATGTAAGTGCAAGATCTGGGAAAAATAAATTAGCTTCTGAAAACACATTTGGCTTCAACTTGCAGGAAAGGAAGAACATTTTGATGAGCTGGATTTGAGAGCTATCTCTGTTTTTGTTTTGTTTTAAATTACTGCAGCATTTGGTTGTTTTTCACTTAACACTTATTGTGTCAATTTTAATTACATGCAACAGAATATTGTCAGAGTCTGAATTGAAAGCATTACTGAGGGACTTCCCTGGTGATCCAGTGGCTAAGACTCTGAGCTGCTAGTGTAGATGGCCCAGGTCTGATCCTTGGTCAGGGAACTAGATCCCACGTACTGCAAGTATGAGTTCTCATGCTGCAATTAAAGATCTCAGATCCCACAACTAAGACCCAGTGCAGCCAAATAAGTAAATACAGGCATATTTTAAAAAATAATAATAAATAAATAAAGCATTACTGAATCTATACCACATTGTAGTCACAGCTTCCTTTGAGTCCCTATGAGGTATCTTACACTGAAATGAATGTCAAAATATGTATTTGCTTCCCTAGGCACATAGTGTCAGGGAGCACTTTTGAAATCAGTGTACTGGGGATTTTCAGAAGTTTTATATTATAATTTCACTCTATGCAAGAAGTTTTCTGACTTCCTGTGTTTTATTTTGTTAGCAAACTGATGAGTTAGGAATTATCAGCTACTGATCTTCAGAAATTGGCTTATTTACTGCTCCATAATAAAGTGGCAGTCAGTTTTATTCTATGGAAGCAGATGATGTAAAAGCAGTTTCAAGCTAGATGAAACTCTCATGCTTCTCATTAAATGATTCCTATAAAAGTGCTAGCAAATGGGCTTCTTCCTAAATAGAAAACTATTATTTTACAGAACATTTTTCTAGTAACACATAAACCATGATGATATTTGTACATGATAAATGCTACAAGAGTTCAGAATTTAGTTCACTTCTTGTAAAGAAACAATGTCAGAGTAAATCCATGACTTAAAAAACTTCTTTTAGTAGAGAAGTTTCAAAGAATTCACTGTACATTTTTTGTGGGAGAGTAAATCATACTGATATATTACCTACATACAGAAAAGTGGACCAGTCATAAGTGCACAGCCTGATGAGTTTTCACCAAGTGTATAAACCTGTGTAACAAGTAACTTTATCAAGAAGCAGAATGTGACCAGCATCCCAGAACCCTGCCCCCCATGCCCAGTACCCTCCCACACACACCACATAACTATGATCCTGATTTATAAGGCCATAGACTAGTTTATCTTTAGAAAATGTTTTTGTATTTTAATATAAACACCTTACTGTTTTAGAAATGGGATCATAGAGTGTGGATTCTCTTGCACCTGGCTTTTGTCTAACATGAGAGATTCACACATACAGTCGCACGTGATTGTAGTTTGTTCCTGTCATGGCTGTGTAGTATCCCCTTTTATAAATACACCATGATTTACTCAGCCATTCTACTAGAGACTGACACTCTGTTTCCAGTTTGAGGCTACTGTGAGTAGTGCTGCCATGAGGATTCTAGTACTTATATACACCCTTCTATTGGGCTACACATCTAGGAATTGAACTGTCAGGCCTTAGAGTAGAGAGTATATATGTGTTTAGCTTTACTAGATACTTTCTGTTTTCCAAAGTGGTTTACTAGTTTACACTCCCACCAGCAGAGTATGATCATTCCAGTTGTCCCACATCCTCACCAATCCTTGATATTATATGTGTGTGTGTGTGCACATGCTCAGTTGTTCAGTCACGTCCAACTCTTTGCAACTCTTTGGACTATAGTCTGCCAGGCTCCTTTGCCCATGGGATTCTTCAGGCAAGAACACTGGAGTGGGTGGCCATTTCCTTCTCCAGGGAATCTTGCCAACCCAGAGATCGAACCCACATCTCCTGTGTCTCCTGCATTGCAGGCAGATTCTTTACTCTCTGAGCCATTGGGGAAGCCCATATACCTTTTTCATTTTAGCCATTCTCCCATTGGACATTTTGTTGAAAATAATAAAGACCCTTATGAAATGTGATATTGAGGAAAGCTAAGTGTGCCTTCATACCAGGCCGGGTCTGTCCATCTGCAGCAGGGGTGAGAAAGGGGCTGCAGAGCATGACAGCAGACCCTGTCACCACACATTCCATGGTGAAGGGAAAAAGAGAAGACAATGAAGGTGGCCCTAATTCTCACTTAGCATGCTCTGATCCCTGGAACAATCCATAGATATTTGCTGAGCACCTCCCAGATTGCAGTCTCATCAGAACACCAGAACCTGCCCTCAAAGAGCCCATGGTAACCTTGATGCTTTGGAAGCATGACTCTGGGCACAGCAAACAGGTCAGGGAGGAACTGAGGCAGGAAGTCCAGACACAGAGGAGCAGGTGCTAGAAACAGTGAGGCAAACTTTCTAATAGCTTCATCTACTCAGTTTGCTCCTTTCTTGAAAATGAAGACTCCACCTCAGCTTACTTTTGAGCTTTGTACTCTGAATATTAAATCTGAGTTTCAGTTTAAGAGCTCCTAGGGGGTCTTGGACCAGGCCCCCATATTTGGGTATGTCAGTCACCTTCATCGTTTTCTCTACATCTTTCTAGGGCACAGCTCCCCAGGAACTTTGAAAGTAAAAGTGAAAGTTGCTCAGTCATGTCCGACTCTTGTGACCCCATGGACTATACAGTCCATGGAATTCTCCAGGCCAGAATACTAGAGTGGGTAGCCTTTCCCTCCTCCAGGGGATCTTCTCAACCCAGGGATTGAACTAAATGCTTATAGACTTTTGCCATAAGAGCTCGTTTAACGATTAACAGATTCGCTTTCATGACACTGCTGGCCATCCTGCATCACACCTCTGAGAAGTGCTTGGCTCTGGAGTTCAAAACTTCTAGCTGCAAAATCACAATTCCCTGAACCTTAGCTCCTTCATTTGGTTCTGTAAGGATTACATGAGATAACTTGTATAAAAATGTTTAGTATGGCCCCTGCTAGATAATGGCAAGCAACAAATGGTAGATAATATTATTAGCTACTATTTAACATCTCACTTGCTGTATTTATCCAAAGAGAGAGAAAGAAAAAGAGACAGAGATTTATTGTAACTAACTGACTCACACAATTATAGAGGTTAAAATGTCTGAAGGTGTGCAGTCTGCAAGTTGGACAACCAGGAGAGACCATGGTATAGTTTCAGACTGAGTCCAAGTCCAGAGACAGAAGACCACTGTCCCAACTCAAAGACAAGCAAACAGAGATAAAGTTCTCTCCACTCCCTCCACCTTTGTGTTCTAATCAGCCTTCAATGGAGGATGAGGCCCCCTCATACTGGAAGGGCCATCTGTTTACTCAGTCTAATTCAAATGCCAATCCCATCCAGAAACACCTTCACAGACATACCCAGAATAATCTTTAACCAAATATCTGGGCACCCCATGGCCAGTGAAGTAGACACATAAAATTAATCATCACACTTGTCAAAGAACACGTCAGTTTGAGTCAAGTGTCTCAACTCTGATGAGGCTGCACTGGTACCACAGATAAAGCCACATCAGGGAAATACTCCTGCTTGGCCAAGGCAACTCAGGCAGATGCACCCATGGGCTGAGGAAGGGAGTTCAATAAGTGATCTATTGTATTTTTATCTCTGAAAATTCTGTCTTCCAGAACTATCAGGTGTATTGACTTGATCCCAGTGTTCTAGGAATTTTCTTCCATAGTTTGTTAATTTCTCTACTTCTTCTAAAGCAAGACTATAGAGTGAAGACCAAACAGCATCAACCTTTCTGGTTGATTTGTCATTTCCCAAATTTAAACCTCAATTTTTCTCAACCTTGATCCTATTCTTTGACATCATTATTTTTCCCACTTCTTTATATAGTTTAAGTCTCCAGATGTATTCTCAAACACTTTTCTTAAGTGGTTATTGTATAATCATGAAGTGAAATGTCAGTGGCTCAGTCATGTCTGACTCTTTGCAACCTCATGGACTGCAACCCATCAGGCTCCTCTATCCAAGGGATTCGCTGGGCGAGAATACTGGAGTGGGTAGCCATGCCCTTCTCCAGGGGATCTTCCCAACCCAAGAATCGAACCCAGGTCTCCTGCATTGCAGGCAGATTCTTTACCATTTAAGCCACAGGTAAGCCCTATTGTATAATTCTACATAGTCCCAAAGGTAAGTTTGGAAAATACGGCCAAGAAGCCCAGCTCCTGGCCTAAGGTGATTACAGCTGGATGTTGACACTTGGATGACTTGCTGAGATTATCTAACAAATATTTATTAATATGGGGATTCCCTGGTGGCTGAGTCAGTAAAGAATATACCTGCAATGCAGGAGACCTGGGTTCAGTTCCTGGGTTGGGAAGATCCCCTGGAGAAGGGCATGGCTACCCACTCCAGTAATATTGCTTGGAGAATTCCTTAGATAGAGGAGCCTGGTGGACTGTAGTCCATGAGGTTGCAAAGAGTTGGACACGACTGAGCAAATTTCACTTTCGTTTATTAATATTCACTTGGATTAAGGAAACATGAAGACCCCAAAGACCTGAAAGACTGCTCTTGAGGGGCTCACAACCATGAGGAGAAAATAATTGAAAAGGGCACAAGGGCAGAAGAGTAAAACCAGGGTAACCAACATTTGTCTTCCCCTACTGCTTTCAGACTGTGTGACCTTGGACAAGCTTTTTATCTTCTCTGAGCCTTATTTTCCCGATTTGCCAGGTGGAAACAGTAAAACTCTTCTTTATTGCACACTGGGAGGATTAAATGAAACAACATTGGAAAAGCAACCAAGCATGTTAGATGGCATAGCAGACACTCAATAAACTTCCCAATCACAGAGTAATACTTGCACACACCTTAAAAATCTCAACATGTTTAAAACTGGGGAATATTTTCAACTAATTTAAAAATTGAACTTTCACACAAATCATTACCATGTTAACTAAACACACACTTAATGACAATCATTAGTTCCAAGGACCAACTGACTAAGTGTTGGTAATTTGCAGGGTAAAAGTTATAGACCGGGCAGGAAAATAGCCTACATTCACAGATTACTTTAAGCAAATCTGACCCCAAAAGTCCAAGTTTTGATATGTAATATTTAAGTTTCATAAGATATTTATCATATAAAAACACTGAAGACAATATCATGTTGAAGATACAGATAATAGAACGTTCTAAGTAACCAGTATTGTGCAAACTAATTCAATGAAGTTTTCTTTCTTTCAAAAACTGCCCGTGTGAGTATTACCACACCTTGTTTATTCACACCGATAAGCACTCTTGGAAACTCATAGAACTTTGGACTTTGTGGAAGTGAATAAACTTTAAAATCTACTTATTGCTAATGCTGTTGATAATTGTGCTTAGAAACTGTTTTTCCAAATTTGCTTTGCACCTGAGAACCGTCTGCAACTGGCAATAAATACTATCAATAAAATACTAAAGTTTAGTAGTTGTAGATTCAACTGCCAGTTCAGTTGCTAAGTCATGTTCGACTCTTTGCAACCCCATGGACTGCAGCACGCCAGGCCTCCCTGTCCATCACCAACTCCTGGAGCTTGCTCATACTCATGTTCATCAAGTCGGTGATGACATACAACCATCTCATCCTCTGCCATTCCCTTCTCCTCCTGCCTTCAATCTTTCCCAGCATCAGGGTCTTTTCCAACGACTCAGTTCTTTGCATCAAGTGGCCAAAGTAGTGGAGTTTCAGCTTCAGTATCAGTCCTTCCAATGAATATTTAGGACTGATTTCCTTTAAGATGGACTGGTTGGATTGCCTTGCAATCCAAGGGATTCTCAAGAGTCTTCTCCAGCACCGCAGTTCAAAAGCATCAATTCTTCGGTGTTCAGCTTTCCTTATACTCCAACTCTCACATGCTTTCCTTATACTCCAACTCTCACATCCATAAGTGACTGCTAGAAAAACCATAGCTTTGACTAGACAGACTTTTGTCAGCAAAACGATATCTTTGCTTTTTAATATGCTGTCTAGGTTGGTCATAGCTTTTCTTCCAAGGAGCAAGCACCTTTTAATTTCATGGCTGCAGTCACCATCTGCAGTGATTTTGGAGCCCAAGAAAATAAAGTCTGTCACTGTTTCCATTGTTTCCCCATCTATTTGCCATGAAGTAATGGGACCAGATGCTATGATCTTCATTTTTGGAATGTTGAATTTTAAGCCAGCTTTTTCACTCTCCTCTTTTACCTTCATCAAGAGGCTCTTTAGTTCCTCTTTGCTTTCTGCTATAAGGGTGGTATCATCTGCATATCTGAGGTTATTGATATTTCTCTCTGCAATCTTGATTCCAGCTTGTGCATCGTCCAGTCTGGCATTTCACATGATGTACTCTGCATATAAGTTAAATAAGCAAGGTAACAATATACAGCCTTGACATACTCCTTTCTCAATTTGGAACCAGTCTGTTGTTCCATGTCCAGTTCTAACTGTTGCTTCTTGACCTGCATAACAGATTTCTCAAGGGGCAGGTAAGGTGGTCTCGTATTCCCATCTCTTTCAGAATTTTCCACAGTTTGTTGTGATCCACACAGTCAAAGGCTTTAGTGTAGTCAATGAAACAGATTTGGGAGCCTTGGTGTGTGGCATAAGTCCTCTTGGAGAAGGTCACCATTAGCCCCACCACAGAGCCACCAAGCAGACGACCCACAAACCAGAGAACAATTATACCAAAGAAGTTCTCCCACTGTTGCAAAAGTTCTAGGGCCCACCACAGATTCCCCAACCTGGAGATCTGGTAGAGGGACTGAGAACCCCCAGGGAATTTGGCTTTGAAGACCAGTGGGATTTGATTACAGAACTTCCACAGGACTGGGGAAATAGATTCTTGGAGGGAAAAACAAAACCTTGTGTTCCCCAGGACCCAGGAGAAAGGAACAATGACCCCATAAGCAACTGAGCCAGAGTTGACTGTGAGTGTCCAGGAGTCTATGGCAGAGGCGTAGGTCTACATGGCCTGCTGCACAGTCAAGGGCACTGAATACAATAGTCTTGGGAGCTGCAGCATGCTGGCTTAAGTCCTTTTGGCCTTAGGCCAAACTACAGGGAGGAAATACTGCCCCACCCATCAAGAGCAAATTGGATTATAGATTACTGAGCATGGTCCCACCCATTAGAGCAAGACCCAGATTCCCCCACAGCCAGTCCCTCCCATCAGGAAGCTTCCACAAGCCTCTTATTCTTATCTATCAGAGGGCAGACAGAATGAAAACCACAGCACAGAAAGCTAAATAAACTGATCACATGGGTCATAGCCTTATCTATCTCAATGAAACTATGAGCCATGACATGCAGAGCCACCCAAGATAGACTGTCATGCTGGAGAGTCCTGACAAAACATGGTCTGCTGGAGAAGGGAATGCAAACCATTTCAGCATTCTTGCCTTGAGAACCCCATGAACAGTATGAAAAGGCAAAAGGATTCAACTATACATATGGAAAAAACAGATGTGTTCCTAAAAATTGACTAAGAAAATGAATTTTTAAAGGGAATCCTCCTACACAGTTGGTGGGAATGTAAATTGGTACAGCCATTATGGAAAACAGTATGGAGGTTCCTCAGAAAACTAAAAATAGAATTACCAGATGATCTGGCAATCCTACTCCTGGGCATATATTCAGACAAAACTATAATCCAAAAAGATACATGTAGCTCTCTGTTCGTAGCCACACTATTCATAATAGCCAAGACAAGGAAACAACCTAAACGTCCATCAGCAGGTGCATAGATAAAGAAGATGTGGTACATGTGTGATGGAATACTACTCAGTCATAAAAAAGAATGGAACAATGTCATTTGGAGGAACACCTAGAGATTATCTAAGTAAAGAAATTCAGAAAGAGAGAGACAAACACCACACAATATCACTTATATGTGGAATCCAATATACCACACAAATGAACTTATCTACAAAACAGACTCACAGACATTGAGACTTGTGGTTGCTAAGGACAAGGGAATGTGGAAGAGTGACAGACTGGGAGTTTGGGGATTACTAGATGCAAACCATTATATATAGAATGAATAAACAAGGTCTTGTGTATAACACAGGGAACTATATTCATCATTCTGTGATAAATCATAATGAAAAAGAATATGAAAAAGATTGTATATATGTATATACGTACATATATATACATGTATATATATGTACGTATATACGTACATTATGTACATACATATGTAAATACATACATATGTTTGTGTGTAAACCACTTTGCTATACAGCAGAAATTAACATAAGATTGTAAATCAACTATACTTGAATAAAATAAATTTTAGAAAAAAGAAAGTGAATTTCTGAATATAAGCTCTCTATTTTCTAATTGGCTTTACTTTTTTTTTTTTAATAAGCTGTTCCTTTGGAAAATATTCTAGCATAAACATGTAACAAAACATACATGCATACATTAAACGAAATTTTTTTCACATTGAGGTGAGAAGTAGTCATTTCAATTCTGTTGTTTAAAATAGCTATTGTACAGACTTCCCTGGTGGTCCCATGGCTAAGACTCCACACTCCCAATGCAGGGGGCCCACATTCAATCCCTACTCAGGTAACTAGATTCCATATGCTGCAACTAAAAGAACCTGCATGCCACAACAAAGACTGAAGATCCTGCATGCTGCAACTATGACCCGTTTGCAGCCAAACAAATATATTTTTAAAATAATTATTGTACTGCAAAGTGTAAATGCAAAACATTCAAGCTTTTAAAAGACTTTTTGTTGCTTTTAAACACTGCAGTAGCAATTTCAGATATACATAAGAATATCTAGAGGATGATTCTTTCTGTGCCCACCTATCACTCAGCCCCAACAACCGTCAACCCCACGGCCAAACCTACCTCATTTACACTGTCATACACTTCCCTCTCATATTATTTTGAAGCAAATTCCAGACATATACTTTCACTTATAAACATTTCAGGACTCATCTCTTAAAAATAATGATTACTTTCTTTTCAAAATAAACATAACACAATTATCACATCTAAAATGATTAACAATAAGGCCTTAAAGTCATCAAACATCCTATGTTCAAATTTCCAAGGTCTCATACATGTCATAATCTAAAATTTTTTAAAAATCAAGATCCAAGTCAAGTCCATGCTTTGCAATTGTTTGATGGGTCTTCTAAGTCTCTCTCAAATTACCAGTCCTCTTCCAACTCTCTTTTTCCCCCTTGCAATTAATTTTTCAAGAAACTAGGATGTTTGTCCTAATGAGTTTCCTCTCTCAGGATTTTGCTGTTATTTCCTGGGGTGGCAGGAAAAGAAATTTTCTTCTCTATTTTCTGTAAATTAGCAGTTGGAAGCTTGATCCACATGTGAGATTTTTAAAAAGTTTTCTTTGGCTTTCCTCCTCGTTTATTTATTAAAGTTTTACTGAATACCTACTATGTGTCTGTTACTGATGGTTGCTATGGAAACAAAGATGCCTAAGGAATTTAGATGAGTGAAGAAAACAATTCTGTATGCAAACAGAATTATAATCAATGTGTTCAGTGTTTTTAAAAAAATGTAAAAGAGCTGCTAAGGGAATGTCAGAAGGAAGCAACTGGCTTGCCCAAGGGAGGTTTCTTAAGGTAGTGACTTTTGAACTAGGTTTTGAAAGATGAGTAGGAGTTTTCCAGATGAGAACATAGAGAGAAATGAAGGGAAGGCAATTTCCAATCCAAGATAGCAGCACATCTGAAAGCAGAAAATTGTATAAGGAAATAAACACAGCTCAGAGATCTATCTGCTAAGGTAGGACTGCTGACAGCAGAGTTCCTGACCTGGATAAAAATATCTTGAACTACCTCTCCCCTATTTTCTACTCTAGGAAAATTAGTCTCTAGAGGAGTCTTTTACAGAATTGGTCATCGAAGCCAGGGAGAGCAGGAGCAGAACATGGAAAAGATTCCAAAAGCAGCAGAAGGAGAGAGAGCTCAGAAGACCTGAGCACTTGTGACAAAGCTGGCCTGGCCTGTGCCTGGGACCTTTGACCTGCTGAGACTGGCACAATATTTTACACATGTATTCAGAGGCATCCTTTGGTGAGATGGTCAGGGAAGTACAGTTTATTCTGGTCCCCTCGGCACATTCCTCTCATCTTGCTCCTATCTGCCCTAGCTCCCAATAAGGGCAGAATCTGATTCTGCAATATGAGAATATGCCTGCAGGAGAAAGAGAACTGGAGGGAAATGTAGGGGAAGGAATATGAGAGAAGCAGAAAGCTAGGGCAGCCCTCTAGGTACAGTGCTCCTGGTTTCTCCCAGGCTGCCCTTCTGAGACTGTGTCAATACCACTCTAATCACTAACAACATCCCCTCCACCCCTGACTGCTGGACTATTTGTTACTTATGTTTAACATGTCATGATCATTTACTCCTTTGGTCGGGCTGGTCCCTCTGCTACGATGCTCCCATCTCTCCCTTCTCCAACTGGCAAACTCCTCCTCATCTTCAAGGCCAGCTCACTGGCCCTCATCCCTGGATGACCTGCCCTCATCACTGCACTCTCACAGCACATGTACACATCTTGGCTCCTACTTCTGTCACTCTGTTATGACCACATGTTGAAGTCCTCTGTTTCTCCTCCATTTGATTTTTCGAAAATAGGACTGTGTTCCATTCACCTTTAAGCCTTAGGCCCGGGAGTGCTGGCACAGAAAGATATTCAGTGAGCATTTACAATGTGACTACCTGAAAGGATTAACTAGAAAAGCTTGGTCTGCATTCTTTGTGTCACTCCACCTTTCCCCAACCACTACCACCCCTGGCCCAGTTATAAGAGGGCACTGTAGGTGGTGGTCTAGATATAATATCCTATATGGCTATTGTGGCATTGAGCCCTGAAACTAAGGCCCAATATCAGGTATGTCTTGACATCCAGGGAAAAATTGGGAGACTTCTAATGGCTAACCACAAGTTCCCTTCCCCACTAGCTCCAAAAGACAAGGTCCCTCAGCTCAACAACCCTCATTAACTGGACCAGGTGCTAATCCCTAAACAGTAGATTTCAGTTCCCTGCCTCCCAGCCCTCAGAATTCAAATAAGCTAGTCACATCCTCTCATGGAAATCAGAGGGCACTTTGCCCTCTTGATACTACAAAAAAGCCTGCTCCCCGCCCTATGCACAGCTCCATCCCCAGGTGCAACCTTTATGTGGCCCTGTGCGGTGTCCTCTTCCTCACGGCTGTGAGTGTAGATGACCAATAAACTGCTGTCAATCTCATCTGCCCAGAGTCAGGGGTTATGTGTCTGGCCATTCCTGTAACTCTAGGGTGAGAATCTCTCTCACCAATGGCACTGAATAGGAGGTGATTAAAACAACCATTGATTCCAGAGGAATAGCAGTGATGGAGGGAAGTAGAAGCCAGGTTGGCAGGGATGTAGAAAACCCAGAAGTCTTGGTTCACCTTCCTCATGAGTTTCCTATCATGCTGGGTTCCTGAGCTCTTAAGGTAGTACTGATGATCTGGACACCATTCCTGTGCTATAGAAAAAGTCCTTACCAAAGTGCGCATAGTAGTAGTAGTAGTAGTGTTAGTCACTCAGTTGTCCAACTCTTCGCAATCTGGACTGTAGCCCACCAGGCTCCTCTGTCCATGGGATTCTCCAGGCAAGGATACTGGAGTTGGTTGCCAAGCCCTCCACCAGGAGCTCTTCCCGACCCAGGGACTGAACCCACAGGCAGGTTCTTTACCACTAGCACTACCTAGGAAAAAATGTATGTGGACCTGGGTAAAAGTTTATGAATAACACTACATGTTAGGTAATCCAGATATTTCAAAACATGGCAGCCATGGAGTGAAAGTATAACTTTGAAAAGGTCTTTAGCTGGGAATGTCTGTCTGGTTTAGACCAAGCTAAGTTTTGTGAGATTGCAGGGTTAGACTCCAAGAGAGCTCGGGGCTGATTTCTTTATATCCCATACTGCTCTGCCCTCTTTAACCCAAATTAACCCAAGGGGAATCCATTCAGGAGCAGAGCACTGCCCAGCTTGGGTAATCCAAATAAGAGCAGATTTCTTTGGCTTGAATTATTTCCATAAATGCATCACTTCCCACCTGGTATTAGTGTTAAGCCAGTGGAGTTATACTGCAACTGGCCTTCAAGTTCGTGAAATTAACAGGCTCCTCCAACAGCAGCTTTGAGACAGAAACCACAAGTTCAAGATGCAAATTAGCATCCCCTCACTTAATAAGGTGCTTACTATATAATAATTCTTATTATACAGTAATAGAAAAATGGGGAAATGACATCAACCTAAAACTAAAATGAAGAAACCTCCAAGCTGCAGGAATCTATCAGAGTGATGTTCTCTCTTTAAAAAGTTTTCCTTGCTGAATTACTCATGTTTAATGCTATGGTAACTAATTTCAAAAGAGACTTCATGTTAGCAAAAAGTTCAGATACCCTCCACAGTTCAAATCTGTAATTCCCTAGGTAATTGCTCAAGATCAGCATGGTGTTACTCTCTGATGTATCGGCCACAAATAATTTCAGCCCAAAGTGTTCTGTCGTCTCTTGTAGATAATTTTTAAAAGGTTCTTTGGCATCCAGAGAAGTTGGATACATCTGACAAATGTCTGAGACACTTTGGATGAGGTTTGAAATAATTTTTTTCTGAGTAAGGATAGTATATTAAAGGTAGAGAATGAGCTGTACTCATTTTTTCAAATTCCCTACATATGTCCTAACATTTGCATGTTACTATGAGTGGAAACACTATTTTTCACTATTTCAACCTTATCTTACTCTATGGAGCACTTCATGAAAGCTAGCAATAACTCTTATGAGTCTGAAAGGTGGATTTATTAATTTTAGTAAAACCTAAGTGAATAATGCTGTTTCTCTAGTTCCACGGCCCTCTTTACTCTTTCCCACCAGCACCCTTGTAGGAAACTCAGACAGCACTGTAGACAAAAGTGGAGTGGCATAGTTGCTCTTATTTCTTTACACACAGTGTTCAAATCTATGTATAAATATTGCCCCATTCATCTTTATTACAGGCACCGACTTAACAGAGGAGTTATATGTCTACAGTCCCCCAGAACTAGAAACAGAGCACAGAAATCCAAGCAGTGGAGATCCCTGGAAAATTCTAGAATGCAAAGGGACACTGACAGCTCTCATAGTCCATCCTTCACTCCCAGACATGCTTACATCTAAGTGAGTCAGTGAAACTCAGGCTTGGGGCCTCCTTTTCCCCAATCTTCTCAGAGGGAAGACTGTGGTCAGAAGCCTGGGTTGCAATCCCAGTTTTATCACTAACAGAGTATCCTTTGGCAAAAAGGATACAGAAAGTTCCTCTTTCTGGGCCTCATTTTGTCTGTAAAGACACCGAACCGGATGATCTTCAAAGGTTCAGATTGAAGCTTTTATGTACAGCAGATTATTTCTGAAGATGGTTCCACAGTTCTTCCTATATCCTACTTTTTTTGGATATACCTCATAGTTATAATAAAATGCATATATTTTATTATATAAATGTATCAAAATGCATACAAATGCATTTTGACAAATGTTCCCTGTGTATACTGTTGTTCTAGTCACTAAGTCATGTCCGACTTTTTTGCGACCCCATGGACTATAGCCCACCAGGTTCCTCTGTCCATGGAATTCTCCAGGCAAGAATATTGGAGTGGGATGCCATTTCCCTCTCCAGGGTATCTTCCTTACCCAGGGCTCGAACCCATGTCTCCTGCATTGGCAAGTGGATTCTTTAACACTGAGCCACCTGGGAAGCCCATATACCACCACAATCAAGGTAAAGAATATTTCTATTATCCCCCAATGTTTGCTCATACTTTTTGGCAATGATATGCTTTTTTCCACCCTCGAGATGAGTTTACCTTTTCCAGAAATTCACATAAATAGAATCACACATGATATACTCTTTAGTATCTGGCTTCTTTCAAAAAGCAGAACCATATCCCCTTTGCAATGTGCCTGTACCATTCTCCCATCAAAAGTAAAATCTAGGGCTTACCTGGTGGTTCAGTGGTAAGGAATCCACCTGCCAATGCAGGAGACATGAACTCAATCCTTAGTCTGGGAGGATCCCACATGCCGCAGGGCAAGTAAGCCTGAGGGTCACAACTACCAAGCCTGTGCTCTAGAGCCTACAAGCCCCAACTACTGAAGTCCAAATGCCCTAGAGCCTGTGCTCTGCAACAAGAGAAGTCACCGCAATGAGAAGCCCGAGCACTGCAATTAGAGCGCAGTCCCTGCTTTCCATAACTAGAGAAACACTGGGCAGTGACAAACACCTAACACAGCCAAAAATAAATAAAATTATTTTTACAAAAAGAGTGAAATCTATTTTCCAATCCTTTGACTCCACATTGGCCCTTGGACTTGCTTTGACAAGCAGAATACAGTGAAACTCATGGTACGTAATCCCTTTTACTCCTTGGAAGACAGCCACCATCTAAAAATGCTAGACAACTGAACAATGTGTGACCACATGGAAAGAAAGCGGGGGAACACTTGGAGGGAAACAAAGGTGCCTCACCCAGCTGACAGCACCAAGGCCCGAAAGTAGATGAGGTCACTTTGGGTCATCCAGCTAAGGCACCCCGGTCAAGATGACATGGAACAGAGAAGAGGCATCCTCAGTGAGCCCTCCCTGAATTCCTAACCCAAAGAATTGTGAGAAAATAAAACAGTCTGTTTAAGTCACAAAATTTGGAGGTGGCTTATAACACAGCAGTAGTTAACTGAAAAGGTGAGTCTTCTGCCTGTTTTCTTTTAAAGTCCAATGGGATTTCTTTCAGGCCAAGACTATTAGCTAACTATATAAGTGTTTTACCTTAAATCTCTTCTACTCTCTTATTCCCTTTTTTTTTTTCTTTTTAACTGTGGTATATTTGGCATGCAACATTAGTTTCAAGTGTTAATTAAAATGATCCTATATTTGTATATATTGTAGAATGATTCTATATATTGCATAGAATCTATATATTGTAGATTCTATATCTATATTCTATATACTGTAGAATGATCACCACAGTAAATCTAGTCAACATCCATCACCACAGTTACAGAACTTTTTTCTTTTGATGAGAATTTCTAAGACTTACTCTTTAGCATCTAATAAATACACAATACAGTACTATTAACTATAATCACCATGCTATACATTACATCCCCTGACAAATTACTTTATAACTGGAAGTTAGTACCTTTGATCCCCTTAACCCATTTCTTACAAGCCCCATCCTTCACCTCTCACAACCATCAGTTTGTTCTCTCCATGAGCTTGGTTTTTGTATCTTTGTTTTTTAAAAATTCCAAATTATAAGTGAAATCATATGGTATTTGTCTTTCTAACTTATTTCACTTAATATATTGCCCTCAAGGTCCATCCATGTTGTGGTCTTACTCCCTTTTCAGATTGTTCTTCCCTAAGGTATCATAAATTGCATCTAACCACACATTAACCCTGTTACTTAGATAGACTTGAAAAATGTAGGGTATTTTTCTTAGATTTCACTTCTACAGGATTAAAAAAAGTTCAAATTCTTTCCCTCTTCCCTTCAGATCCAGTGGTCTGGCATTTGAATTATAGCATATTCTACAGAAAAGGAGGAAGAGTTTGGGAGCCAACAGCTCTCACTTCAGACCTAATGAGCTGTATGACTCTGGACAAGTTTGAAAGCTTCCTGCACCTGATTTTCTACATATAAAGTAGAAAATCTCATGTGCTGCTAGGGAAAAAATAAACTGCAAAAACATATGGAAAGGTTATTCCAGAGCAAAAGTACCTTTCATTTCCATAACTCTGACAGGTCTTCTTGCAATCTTATTTGTATGCCCTCCATGGGTCAAGTTCTCTGTCACAGGGCTCAACATGCAAGATACATTCACCCATCACCTGGAAGACAAGATAAACACTATTTCTGCCTTAGAGCTTCTTATTGGGAGATGTGAGCAATATATGTGTATTAATATTTTACTTTGCTACTCTCCATAAATATTCTGTGGTGGGCTACTATGACCCGTTATGGTCAG
Organism: Neotragus moschatus; assembly: GCA_006410615.1. NCBI lineage: Eukaryota > Metazoa > Chordata > Mammalia > Artiodactyla > Bovidae > Neotragus > Neotragus moschatus. The sequence goes on along the minus strand of SJYA01002431.1, from coordinate 5,390,807 downwards.
GGAAAATCTAGTGAAGGGAACATTCGAACAGAAAGGTGAAAGCTGCAGTTTATATGAAGAGATGCATTGGCTTGTGGGATACTTAACCAAAGGGCTTAAGACTTTTAAAAGTCATCTTTAGCAGTAAAAGAATTATGGGAGTCCTATCTCCCTAAATACAAGTCTAAATCAATAATCAAACTAGCCATGAAATAAAGGTTCAATTCAGTCACTCAGTCGTGTCCGATCCTGCGACCCCAAGGACTGCAGCATGCCAGGCCTCCCTGTCCATCACCAACTCCCGGAGCCTACCCAAACTCATGTCCACTGAGTCGGTGATGACATCCAACCATCTCATCCTCTGTCGTCCCCTTCTCTTCCTGCTTTCAATCTTTCCCAGTATCAGGGTCTTTTCAAGTGAGTCAGCTCTTCGCATGAGGTGGCCAAAGTATTGGAGTTTCAGCTTCAACATCAGTCCTTCCAATGAACACCCAGGACTGATCTCCTTTAGGATGGACTGGTTGGATCTCCTTGTAGTCCAATGGACTCTCAAGAGTCTTCTCCAACACCACAGTTCAAAGGCATCAATTCTCTGGTGCTCGGCTTCCTTTATAGTCCAACTCTCACATCCATACGTGACTACTTGAAAAACCATAGCCTTGACTAGATAGACCTTTGCTAGCAAAGGTAAGGAAGCTCAAAAAGTTTCTGATTTGCACCATGAGAGTTACTTAGAAGCTTTGTTTGAAATATGAATCTTTCTGGGTTCCCCCCACCCTTCTCATTTTTTTCTTGGTGTTCATTTATCCAGGTGTCCTAGGACAGTGGTTCCCAAAATGTAATCCTAAACCAGCAGCAGCACCATTCTCCGAGAACTTGTCAGAAATGCTAATTCTCTGGTCCCATCCCTAATTTACTGAATCAGAACCTCTGAATGCTAGAACCTAGCAATCTGTTTTAACAAGCCCTTTCAGGTGATTCTGAAGTACTGAAGTTTGAGAATCATTGCCCTAAATAGATACTTGAGTTGCCCACTGCACTGTTTCTTAAACTAACTTTCATTAGAATCTCCTGAGAGTTTTACAAAAATACCAATGCTGGAACTCTAAATCCACAGATTCTAAGGTCATTGGTCAGGGGAAGGCCCACGAAATCAGTATTTCTTTACAATTCTCCCGGATGATTCTAATATGTCAACCAAGGTTGAGAATCACTGGCATGTTGGGTAATTCAGCTCTAACCCCTAGGTTTGAGCAATTGGGGGTTGGGAGTAGGGCTGGAAGGAGGGGAGGGGAGGGAGGACAGAGAGATTGTCTGCTTCCTCAGTTCAGGCTGAAGGGAATTAGCAGGAATATAGGGATTGTTCAGAAGAATGTGTAAGCAAGTTTGAAATGTAACATATTTAAATGGGGAAAGGGGACAACTGTAGTTAAGCCATAATCTTCAGGGAACATTTGGGCCAGTGAGCAATTTTGGACTGAATGAAAGGGAAAAAATTTAGAGAAAAATGGTGAAAGACTAGGTAGTACAACTAAGAAAATTCCTTCTGCTACTGTGTTGTGCACTAGAATCTTGTTGTACATTTCTCTTCCGAATCTCTAAGCCAACATTCAGTTTATTCCTTTTTTAAAAATCTGGAAAAGGAACACCTCTATTTTTAAAAAAATTTAATATTGGTACAGTGGCACAGTGGTAAAGAATAAGCCTGCCAATGCAAGAGGCAGGAGATACAGGTTTGATCCCTGGGTCAGGAAGGTCTCCTAGAACAGCAATTCACTGAAGTATTCTTGCCTGGAGAATCCTATGGACAGAGCCTGGTGGGCTACAGTCCAAAGTCAGACATGACTGAGCACACATGCATCCTATTCTCCACATAATATTTCATTGTGTTTTCTTGTAAGATTGGTATCGTTAGGCAAAGTCTGGGTGAAGGAAACATTCTCGTGGAAGGGAGAAAGCTGACTGAACAGTAATTATCTTCACTTATACAATAGCGAAATGAAGGAAACAGCAAAATCATTTTTAAACTTGAAAAAATTATAGCCATAAACAAACATTTTAGAAATGGATTCTTTTTGGTAAAAAGCTATGTTTTTAAAAGGACTTGATTTTTTAAATGGATTTCATCATGTATTTTTGTATGTTCATATTTTGGATGAAGTGAGGGGCAGAACGTTTTGAAAAAAGTGGTAAAGTAGATGGCAGATGAAAGTTGAAAATAAGAAAAAAATAGGTGGTGCAAAGATGGAAGGGGTCTGGAAGTAGAACAATATAAAATAGGAGAGGAATTTTCTTTTTCACTGCTTTATCTGCAACACCTAGAACAAGGAATAATGTCAATAAATATATTTGTTGAATGATCTTACATGATACCTCCAGTTCTGAATACCAGAATGAGATGATTACTGGTTGGTTGAGAAATTAATATATGAAATCTTAAACTTATTTTTTTGAAGGGCTTTTCAACCTTTGACAGGTATTATAAACTTTCCTAGCCAAAGTGTGGCCGTTTCCTAACCAAAAGTTTCAAAGAAATGGAGATTTTACAAGGATAATTCTTTAGAGAAGCTGGCTGTTCACTCTCAAAGCACCCCACTTTCACTTCCTTCAAAATTAATCCATCATTTATGAATCAGCATCCCCTGGGGTCCTTTATGAAAGGGCTTTCAGGTAGTAGAATTTAGCAAACTAATTTTCATGTGAAACACTCCCTAGATGTGTCTCCAACATGGTACATGATACAGAGGGTCCAGCACAGAAAAGTATTTCTGTGGCGCATTGGTGTCCGTCTTGTGTTCTGAATGTCCCAAAGACCCATGTCTTGCTCATCAGACAAGCCGCCTAAACCCCCAGATGGAGTTGAGCATGTGTCTGAGAGGCACACAGGACTATTGAAAAAGGGTTTCAATTTTCTCCAAAGATTTTTAGTGGGTTCACCTCAGAGAGTTAATCCCTAGAGTGAAGTGGAGAGCACCCTAGACGTAAAGCTCATTCTTTTCACCGTTCTCCTTTGCAAAATGTGGAGTATCACTGTCTCTTGGCCATTCCTTACCAATCACTGCTCTGAAATAAAAAGAGCGGGTTTGAGATCAATTTCCCGGTGTCACATGGCTTTCGGTTTTGTGCTTCTCTCACGATTTCTTTAAAGAATTTGCCATGTGTTTTTCATTCAGAGTCAGTAAATATTTACGAAGCCCCCAGTACTTCACCAGGCACTGTGCTAGGCTCCAGGCAACCACAGTGAACAAACCACCCCCTGCTCACCCAGGGTTAGATCAAGTGGGGGAAGAGAAGTCAAACAATAAATATACACAATATGCAACATCTAGCAGGTGGTAAGAAATGCTACGAAGGGAAACAGGAGATCAGCAATGCTCTCAAAAAACACCCTCCTCCCCTCTTTTGTCACCGAGGCCATCGTGTAACCAAAGCAACAGACGCCTTCGCAGCGGACTGGAAGCCCCTTTCTGAGGTTTGGCAGCCTCCACCTTCTCTGACCGGACAGTTTCTCTGGATAGACACTAAGAAGTCATAGAATAATGGGGTCCCCAAAGAACTTTAAACCCCCTCCTCAGGCCTGCGTCTGAGGCATCAGCGTGGACTCAGCAAAACAAATCTCAGGGCTGAGTCTGTGAGAGCCTCGCCCACCTCCACGGTTTTCCAATTCAACTCTTTCTGAGGGAAGAAAATATGTGCTAAAGGTCCGAAGAGAACTCGGCCCCTCAAATTTCGGATTCGCTAAAGGAGATAGAGGGTAGTCCTCTACGACTCAGACGCCAAGACTCCAATTAGAATGAAAACGTCAGGAGAGGAAAAGGAGATTTTCCCGGGTTTAAATGACACGGAAAACATCGCCAGCGGAGCCCGCAGAGAGCGGCCCGCTGGCCATTCAGGAAGAGCCGCTTCGCCACAGCTCTTTTCCCGCAGACAAAGGCTCCTCGTCAGTCCCTCCGCAGCCGCGAAGCACCAAGTTCGGCAGAAGAAAAAATAGAGCCGCTGCTTCCCGTCAGGCAGCCAGACAATAGCTGCGACCAGGCCGCGCCTAGCCGGAGGGCACAGCACCGGCATCTTTGTTTCCACCCGGTCCAGCAAATCAGGCCTCCGCGGACTACCATAGAGAAGCGGCCGCAGAGGAGGTGAATGCGACTTGGCACCACTCTTCTCGCTAGTTCCTCTGCAGCGGCAACGCCGCGGCAGCCAATTGCACGCTCCCCTCACCGACGACTGGGGTCCTCGGGCCCCGCGGGAAGTAGCGCCGTCCGCGCGGAGGGAAACGGCGCGCGGTGAAACGCCCAAAATCGTGACGCCTCCGCGCCCTTGCGCGCCGCCAGTGCGCGGCCCCGCCTCTAGTCGTGGCCAGAGCAGGCAGCCCTGGAGGCCGGCGGCCCGGGTACGGTAGGATGGAGTACCCTCCATGGCTCCGGCTCGCGGGCGGCCCGGTAAGGCCTGCGTCCCGGGGCGTTTGTCTGGCCCGCGGCTGTACACGGCCAGACCCACTGTTCCCCTCTGCAGCCGCAGGTGCCACAGATCGGGCTCCCGACCCGGACAAGCGTAATAACCTGACTAGCCGGTGTCGGCCCCGCGCCTCGTTCCCAAGCTCCCCAGCCGGGCGCCCCTAGCCTCGGTTTACTCTGCGCTAAAGCAGGGTAGTTGTGAGGGTTCCAAACGGCGAATGCAGGTGAAGTGCCCGACGTTTAGCACACAGAGGAAGTTCTCCAAAACAGCGAAGCGTAAAAATGCACCAGGTTATCAATACGGGCAGCAACAAGGATGGATCTAAAAAATAATAATTGCTTGGTACAGGTGGGGGAGTAAACCCAAAAGACCTTAGTCTGTCTGATTGCGTTTATCTGCAATTCTAGAAGAAGCAAAACTGGTGCGGAAAGCTGTTGCCTGGGGAGGGATGAAAGAGGCGAGAGGATGGGAGGCAGGGGAGCTGGAGGGAACTTTGGGGGCGATGGTACGATTCCACGCCTTGATAGGACTGGATGTTACAGGATGTGTGCAGTTGCCAAAATCTAAGGCTTTGTAGTCTTCAAACGGGTGGATTTTTTTATATTCAAATTGGGCTTCCCTGGTAGCTCAGCTGGTAAAGAATCCGCCTGCGATTCAGGAGACCCCAGTTCGATTTGGGGGTCGGGAAGATGTCCTGGAGGAGGGATAGGCTACCCACTCCAGTATTCTTGGGCTTCCCTAGTGGCTCGGACGATAAAGAATCCGATTTAAATTACACCTCAAAAACTCTTGGGAGGGGAAGAGTTAAAGCAGTGGATAAGCGTAGTGAGGAACATGAGACAGTTTGATGGAAAATAATTACATTTACACAATCTGAGCGCTATCTGTGCGATCTCTGAATTGAGTGGCTCCTCCCCTAAGAATCAGTGAACACCAGCACTAGGAATAGCTCAGGTCCTAGAAGGATGCGCTGTGCCAGACCCAGCTTGTGCACCTCCCTGGTCTGCTCAGTTGCACCCCCTTTCTCATCTTAGCCTCTAGCTTAGTGCAGAGGGACCCTGGCTCCTCCCACCAGTCCCAGACTCGGGTGAAAAACATAGAGGTTCAGCCTATTCTTGTCTCTGGCAATTGCCTGGAGGGTCAGGGACATACCCAGAAAAGTGAGGCGGTGGAGCCCTGTGAGACAAACTTACAACAGAGGGCAGAGAGCAAGAAATAAGTACCTCTCCTGTTTTCTCCATAGGCAGCAGGTCCCAGTGTGGCTATCTGGAAGCTGTACTTTCTCCTCAAGTTGTTTTCAGCTTAGTGAAACATTGCTTTTCATTGCCTTTCCCCTCACCCTTGCTGCCCTGGGGTCGTACCTCCTAATAAAATCTTAGCACTTAAACTTGGCTTGAGGCTCTGCTTTCTAGTTAATCCTTTAGCATCCTTTGGGCTTTCAGTCTGTACTTGACTGAAATTTTCACAGCCATAATAGCAAACAACATTAGGATTATTTTTGGCTCTGACGTACTCTCCTGTTAGCCCTGAACCGCTTTACAAGGCAATCGGTTGAAACCAATACTAAATATATAAATTTATGTATACTTGCTTTTTTGTTAGTAGAGATTAAAAAAAATTTTTTTTCCACTTACTAGTTCCTAGTGGTGTTTTCTCTCAAGAGTAAATTCCTAGAACACAGGCACTTGTATGTTTTAAACATTTGGAAGCTTAAAAAACTTGAGATGCAAATAAGTGCAAAAGGAAAAAACTGCTTTTCAATCATGATCATAAAGCTTTCAGTTGGGAAGTGTGGTCTAATTATATGTTTTTCAGTTCATTCATAAAACTATGTTCTATCTTTCCTAAAACCTAATTATTAGGGAAGGATATGTTAAACCCATTTACAGCAAATGTCTTCTGGTCCAGAATGCTGTGCAAGACAATTTTTTTCTTCACACTACTTTAAATATGGAAGACTTGAGTAAGTTTGTATTTTTAATGGTAACAGCCACTGGCTTTGTGGCCTCCTGTTAACTGTAGGTTTGTCAGCCCTTTCTCTTCTCTCTGACTTGGCTTGCTAACCATCTGTAACTTGAGCAACAGTAATTTGAGATGAGACTGGCCAGGGTCATATGTTAAATAGGACATTTCCACTTTCTTGACCACAAAATCCTCCCTTTCCTGGCCACTTAAACATTGTTACATAATTCTACAAACATGTGGATCTGATGATGATCTACATATGATGGCAAAGGTCACACCTGCAAATCTTTCTATCAGCAATTTTTTTTTACTAGACATTTTTATTGTATATAATCCAGTGTTTCATAGCATGTAGAAATTATTTTTAAAAACATGTTCTCTCTGTCTGTATCATTGATTTTTGCAGGGAAAACTTTGTCATCCTATCAAATGAACAATTTTTCATCTTTGCCTTTGAAAAATGTTTTATCTAGGGTTAATTTCAGTCACAAGCAATCATGAAGCCAGGCTGTGTTCAAAATGTATTTAAATGCATTTCACATAAAGAAAAAGCATTTTAAAATATCTTGACTTATAGATGTGATATTAGAGGACATCCCATTAGGCAAATGTGAGACTTTAACTCCTAGCCTTTGATTCTTTCCAAATACATGAAGGCAGATAACATTCTAGAAAATGTATAGGTTTTATAGATCTTGGCCCTCTCAGAATAGGTCATAAGCTTGCTGCACTTGTCACTAAACATTTTTAGAATTCTTTAGAGTTCTATAAGACACTGAGTCACATTCTTTTAAACGACATCATCAGGAATAGCAAATCTTTCTCTTTTGAGAGTGTATTTAAATTTTAGAACTAACCCACAGTCATTTGAAACCAGACCAAGTTTAGGAACATTGATTAGCAGGAGAACAATGAATGTGAAAGAATAAAAATAAGTGAAGTAACACTTTTTAAAAACTTAAACTCTGAGAAAAGAATTAAGGAAAGATTGAAGCAGAAATTAATGAATGAGAAAACAAGCCACAATTATTGATCAATTCCAAAAGTAAATATTTGGAAAAAATAGAAAGAAAGTAGAAAAATATCTGGCAACTCTAATTAAAAAAATAAACTATAAATAAAATTATAAAGGGGAATGGAGACAATAGATACAGAGAAGTTTGAGTTTTTTTTAAAATTATCTGAGAATGCTATGTATATAGTTAGCTATATTCCAATTTTTTTTTTTAGAAAAAATATATGTCACCCAAATTTTATCAATAACTTAGGAAAACTAAGTAGATCAAAACCAGAGAAGTCAAAAAAGGCTCATCTTAGAGATTTTATAAGCAAATTCTTGCAAATTTTGAAAGACATATAATTCCCTTTCTGAATATATAAATATATAAAAATGTAATTCATTTTATGAAGCAAATATAACTATAAAACCTATCAAGAGTACAAAAAGAATAGTCAAAAATATAAACTCACATAAATCAAATGCCAGAGTTCCCCCCAGAAATATCAGCAAGTTATTTTCAATGAAACAAGTAATTTTTAATAAGATCAGGAAGATTTTATCCTAGAAATGCCGGAATATTTTAATAATAGGAAAATATTTGAAATAACAAATCATACATTTAGGCCATATAAGACAAAACCTTATCTCAATAGATGATAAAAATCTAACACCTACACCTCATTAAAACAACTAAATTTTTTAAAATCTCTTAGTAAATATTAAACCAATAGCCAACATCATATCTTTAATAAGGTTTTATAAAAATAAGGGGGTTTCTCAGGTGGCTCAGTGGTAAAGAACCCACCTGCCAATGCAGGAGACGCAGGTTCAGTCCCTGGGTTTGGAAAATCCCCTGGAGAAGGAAATAGCAACCAACTCCAGTATCCTTGCCTGGAATATTTCATGGACAGAGGAACCTGGCAGGCTAGTTCATGGGGTAGCAAAAGAGTCAGCCGCAACTTAGTGACTAAACATGAAAACAATAATGCTAATGGTAGGACAGTCACAAACTGTAAGGAAGAGAAGAAACTGTATAGTAATTCCTCAACCTCCCATCATCACTCCTTATTCTCCTTCTCAGACATAACCTCCATTAACTGTTTCTTACATATATTTCCAGAAATTTCCCATGCACATAAAAGCATATGACTAAGACTTCCCTGCCGGTCCAGTGGTTAAGCCTCTGAGCTTTCAATACAGGAGAAGCGAGTTTGATCCCTGGTTAGGGAACTAAAATTCCACATGCTGCACAAGATAGCAAAAAAAAAAAAAATGTTTTTTAATTATGTGGCTACTGCCTTTTGAAAAAAAATATTAATAGAATACAGATTATTCAGCACTTGATTTTTTCCTTGTGTATGGTATCTTGGACATCCTCCCATATCAGCACATAGATGTGCAAAAATTTTTCATAGTTTATTATTTGAATATACATGAATTATAGAACAGTTTACATATATGAATGTGCCATTATTTTTCATTCACCTATTGGGAAATATTTTCTAGGTTTCTGCAATTCTGTACAGTTACATTAGCATTCTTGTATATCTTTGCCTATTGGTACTGGTGTACTAGGATTAATGCCTCGCAGTGTAATTGCTGGATCCATTTCTGAATAGATATTTCCAAATTAGCATCTTAAAAGCTGGATTAATTTATAATCTTAAATGTTTGCCAAAATATTGATAATTGTTGAAGCTAGGTAATGGGCAATGAGTTCTTTTTACTATTCAATCTTCTTTGGGGTGTTTTTTCAAATTTCCATATCCAGTGATATGACAGGAGAGGCATTCTCCTTAAAATCAGGTATAAAGATGCTCACTATCAACTCTATCCTTTAAAATTATGCCGAAATAATTCTGACAAGAAACAAATAACAGGTAAAATTTTGAAGGCAGAAGAAAATTTACCTTTATTTGCAGATGTTTTGCCTAGAAAACTCAAGAGACATGATTAAAAAGCTATTTAAACTGACTATTAAAAACCAGTAACCTTTCCAGATCCAGTAATAACCTGTTGGGAAATATATATTTTTAAAAGATTCTATTAACATATAAATATATTGGCAACACCTGGAAGGGACTGATGCAAAGAAAGAAAGAAACAAGCATGAAAGCAAAAGATGTAAATAAACTGAGAAATCTGATATGCTTCTAGGTAAATGTATCTATTCCTTTATTTGTGGCTTTAACCAAATTCCAGTAAGATTATTTTTTAATGAAAAAAAAATTGCTGTTTGGAAGAAAAACCAGAATCATAGCCAGAATGCTTTCGAAAAGAAAGAATAATAATAGGAGATTCACTGTACCAGATGTTAATGCAAATTATAAAGCCAAAGTAATTACAGTGATTTTGAACGACTGAGAAAAGCTTGACAAATAGATGAATGTTTCAGAAAAAGTCCTGAAAGAAAATGTAATATGTTCATAAATGAAGCATCACCAATGAGGAGGACATAGATTATTCAAAACTGGCCAATAATTTAGTCCATTAGATGCTCACTTCATACAATTTACTAAAATACATCCCAAGTGAACTAAAGAGGCAAACATGAAATATTAAAAGAAAATATAAATGAGTCCCTTAAATAAGTAATTTTGAGTGGGAAAAAATGCAAAATAATGGAAGATACATAGATGTATCTGCATAAACATTCAGAACATCTGTATGTCAAAAATGAGAGGGACATTTTTGGATGAGATGGTTAGATAGTATCACTAAATGGACATGAATTTGAGCAAACTCTGAGAGACAGTGGAGGACGGAGGAGCCTGGTGTACTGCAGCCCATGGGGTCCATGGGGTCACAAAGAGTCAGGCATGACTTAGTGACTGAACAACAACATGTCAAAAATAATAATAAATAAAAAGTTGAGAAGTAGAAAGATATTTGTCATAAATATAAAATGTAGTGTTAGTATTTGCACCAGGGTTCTTAAGAGCCTTTTCAAATAAGAAATCCCAACACCTTTGGGGCAAAAACAGCATCCTTGTATTATGGGTTATGTCTTATGAATTCAGAGGAAACCACTTTGAAGAAGAGAGTTCATTTGGAAGAATCATTTGTCCAATTTTTAGAATGCAAGGTTTTGCTTTTGATATGTTCTGATTTGTTTCTACCTTACTTCATGTGTACAAAGTGATGATATTTGAATTACATGATAATTTTTCTTCCAGTTCTTTTTCAAAAGCAAACCCTAGAATACTGTGCTTCCCTGTCTCCTCCTAAGGGGTTCACTTGACTTCTCTCATTGCAAACCCAGGGGTAGATATTCTTACTATCCCCATTTTCCAGGTTAGGAAAGATGTATCTCTGTGGCTTTAAGTACATAAAGGCAGCAAACTGAAGTATCAGCATAAACATGTCATTAGAGGAGAAGCTCTGCACAGTGAACACAATTTAGAGAAAGAGAGGCCTGTTGATCCACAAAGGTGTGTGCTTAGCCAGGATTCTTATATCCTGCCCCATCTTTAGCTCACAGACCACACCCAAGGGATACAGCCCAGCTTTCGGCAGTGCCTGAACAAGGACAGGTCCAAGAGGCCCCACTGAAGAGGGGAGGCTGGGAGGAAGTTCACAGATGTCTGCACTTGTGCTAACACCTGCTGGGGGCTCAAAACAGGGACTGTTTTGAGCATGTACTCACTTCATAATATGCATGAATTGTCTCATGTAACTATCAGCAAACAACCCCAGGACTTACGTACTTTTATGTTTTCCATTTTCCACTTAGGAAACTGAGGCACAGAAGAGGTAAGCAGCTTGTTAAAGCTCGCGCAGCAAGGGAGTGGTTGAAACTGTATTTCAGTCAGGCAGATGGGGCTGGAGCCCAAGCCCCTTGCCACAAGTATCCGTGTATAAAGCCCTTGTATCCACAGAGCACATCTGACCCTCACAACATGGTAAGAAGGTCAGGAAAGATTCTCCCTGATTTACACTAAGGCAGTAGGAAGCCAGAAATGGGTTACTGGAGTGAAGCCATCTTTTCCTTTTTTTTTTTTTTTTTAATGATTTGAAAAAAGCTGACAGCAGAGCACGGATGGATATGTGATAAAGAATGACTGGAGGGAAAACAAGATTTACAAAGCTTGTATAAGAGAAAAAAGTGCCCTGAACTTTAAATAGATAAAACGCATGCTGCATGGAGGGGAAGGGAGCTGGGGAACAGGCAAGGGGAGGTTACCCTGAGCACTGGAAGAGTGAAAATTGTTCTAGCTCAGGAGCCATTGGGTCTGTAGTGATGCTGGATGATAAATGGTGAAAGAAATCATGCCCCAAGCATTCTCATCATGTTGAACTCGTTTACCTTCCTGAAATACTAGCTCCTGGTCCATGTCACTATTTGTCCAAGAATCCTGTTATTAATTTATGTCTCTGTTTATTTACCTGGCCTTTGTTAGTTTAGACAGCAAGGCTAGGAGTTATGTCCAAACAACCAAGAAGCTCCAAGCAAAATAGGATTTTCATGTAGTTTTAAAATACAATCATGGTAATAAGGTTTATACAAGTACTTTCAGAATTTACTCTCATAGAACTAAAATTGTATTAATTAACCTCCAAACCTATTGCTTGTTTTTTGATCACTTTAAAAATTCCCCAGTGTCGTGAATACAAGGGAACCTCACAAGAGTCACCCATGTTATGATAAACTTATGTCTATAAAAATGATCCATGTTAAATGCACTGGAATTCTATTTTAAAGTAGGAAAATAAAGAATTATTTTGCTGTATGACTGTTCCCCACTCATTTATCTGATTTTATTCAAGTCTCAAATGATAGGTATCAGAAAATATATATTCTATACTTATTTCAAAATTTTCCTAAAATCAATGTGCATCATCAACTGCAAAGAGAATTCCTTTACCTCTTTAAATTATAGCATTGACCTCAAGTTGTGTGTCGTGTTAATTCAGTATTGAAGGATTTGCTGCTGCTAAGTCGCTTCAGTCGTGTCCAATTGTGCAACCCCATAGACGGCAGCCCACCAGGCTCCACCATCCCAGGGATTCTCCAGGTAAGAATACTGGAGTGGGTTGCCATTTCCTCCTTCAATGCATGAAAGTGAAAAGTGAAAGTGAAGTCACTCAGTCATGTCTGACTCGTAGAGACCCCATGGACTGCAGCCTACCAGGCTCCTCTGTCCATGGGATTTTCCAGGCAAGAGTACTGGAGTGGGGTGCCATTGCCTTCTCCGAGTATAAACATTTTCATCAATAAAGTTCTATCTAAATCCTCTCTCAAAAGTGAGTAAATTTCAGGTAGTAAGTCCTTCCTAGCCTCCCTTTTCTGCTCCAAACCCATATTCTTTCCTTCTATAATTCTTGGCCATCAAAATCCTTCAGTGACCTATAGCCTCCAAATAGGTTTCCAGGATTTGATCTCAAATAGTGAAAAAAAAAAAAATGGGGGGATTGTTCAGACTGAAATATTTGGCTATGCCTCAGGGGAAAAAAATAAAAAGCATTCTTAATCCATGGTTCTGATTTTTTTTTCTGGTGCTGGCATGAATGAAATATAGGATGACTCATCCAATGAGAATTTGAATGCTGGTAGAAAACTGGACATAAATTCCAGGTGAGTTGAAGGAGAAAGAGATCAGGGACTTGTGGGGGAAATGCAAGCTGAGAATGAAAGGAGAGATTCTATGAATACAGGAAAACAAACATAGCCAGGTTTGAACTCTACTATTTAAAGCCTGCTAAAGGCCAGTGACAGATGACACCAGTATGAGAGAAGAGCCGAGGGTGAGAAGTTTCTAGGCTGACTGTTAAATAGATGTAGCTCACTGATGAGTGTGCCCATGTGGGATTTTAATTACTCAGACATCTGTTTAGTGAAGTGTATACTAAATAGTGATCAAATACAGAGATCAAATTATGTGGGGAGGAGAGTGGAGATGACATTCATGACTCAGAAAGGAGAGCTATCAGCCGAGAGAAAATCAATCCCGGCTTTACATCTCACCAACAGAGAAGCAATTATTTTAGATGTGGGGCTAGTTAGCTTCCTAGGTCATGAATTTAATTAAATAACCTTCAGAAAACAGAACAAACCACTGTATTTAACTGTCAGTAAGACATGCTACAAATTAATGGTCCAAATTCCTCCTCTTCTCTCCTTACAGTTGTCAGTGACAAAACAAGGTAAAAGAAACTAACAGTTGATGTAACAACATGGATGGATTTGGGAAGGAATTATGCTACATGAACTAAGTCAGACAAAGACAAATACTGCATAATCTCACTTGTATGTGGAATATAAAAAATACAGAAATGAATATAATAAAACAGAAACAGACACAGATACAGTGGTTACCAGTGGGAAGAGGGAAAGAGGGAAGGGCAAGTTAGGGGTAGGGAATTAAGAGGCACAAATTACTATGTATAAAAGGATACATTAAACAGCACAGGGAATACAGCTAGTATTTTATAATAACTTTAAATGCAGTATAATTATTGAATCACTGTGTTGTACACCTAAAGCTATTATAACATTGCAAATCAACTATACAATTAAAAAGAAACTAAAAGCCAATTTGATCCTAAAAAAAGTCCAAAGTGCCTTATCTGCCGATAAGTCACTTCAGTCGTGTCCGACTCTGTGCAACCCCATAGACGGAAGCCCACCAGGCTCCTCCCATCCCTGGGATTCTCCAGGCAAGAACCCTGGAGTGGGTTGCCATTTCCTTCTCCAATGCATGAAAGTGAAAAGTGAAAGTGAAGTCGCTCAGTCATGTCCAACTCTTAGCGACCCCATGGACTGCAGCCTACCAGGCTCCTCCATCCATGGGATTTTCCAGGCAAGAGTACTGGAGTGGGGTGCCATTGCCTTAACCAATGGGTAAATGCAATAGTTATAATTAAGATGGTCATTTAATCCTTTTAATCTCTGAAATAGAAGAGCTACAAATCTGTTTTTTCTACACAGTGAATTTTGTAGCAAAATAAAACATAATATACACAAACCTCACCATTTGCTAGCACCTAACTTAATCGAAGTTAGATGACTGGAAAACACAACAAATCTTTCTTGCTTTCATGGTCAGTTTCTAAATTTGACATCTTAGACTGGAGTTGGCCTTACCCAGGAATTTAAGGTCAGGGTTTATGAATTTAAGGAACGGGTTGGAGATCTGAAAACACAACAGAAAAATTCATTCTTTCAAGGTTAGTTTCTAAACTTAACATCTTGAATTGGAGATGGCCTTACTCAGGAATTTAAGGTCAGAGTTTATGTTAAGCAGAATCTCAAATCAAGTTTAGGAACAAGCAAATCTTTAATCCTATATTTAAGGGGATAGTTTGAGAGGAAAGATCAGAAAAACAGATCAACCTCCTGTGTAAATATGAGGTTGTCATTTGTTTTTACATACTACATGAAATATGCCTGTCTGGTGTTCAGTGTCTTCTATCTATTTTAATCTCTGTGTCTGGGCAAATGTGTTTATATTAGAAAACTCCATGAGGGCAGGAAATTTAGCTTTTATCATAAATCATCTGATATAAACTCCACTTATCTAAGAGTGTGGGGCCTGGTGTGCCCAATTACTGGCTAAAAAGTATACTCATTGACTGAGAGATTGTCCATAAATCACATATTGGTTTGTAAAGAATGGAATAGTTGACAAAATTGTTTTATGTATCAATGCAAGCTATCTTCATAAGCATCTTTATGAGTCAGCTGAACAAGTATTATCAGACAGACATGACTAGAACCCAAATGTTAATCTCCTTTCGGGCATCATTGATACGTATGCACCTATTTTTGCAACAGGTGACTGAATGAATAAAGTTCAATCAATAGTATGATTCAAGCACTCTGTTCCTGAAGTCCTAAAAATAAATTGCTGTTCATCTAAGTTAAATGAGATATCCTAAGGACGGGTAAATTTCAAATAAACTTCAGGGGCCAGGGAGGGAAAATAGTAAGACAGGGTTTGTTCAGGCCAGACGATTGGAATTGACAAAATTCAAACCAGGGGTGAAAATAACAAAGAATAGAGGACAAATGCTATTTTTCCTCTAGTATAAATAGAAAAAAAAATTGTTTTATCTCTTAATAGACTTTTCAAANGGGCATCATTGATACGTATGCACCTATTTTTGCAACAGGTGACTGAATGAATAAAGTTCAATCAATAGTATGATTCAAGCACTCTGTTCCTGAAGTCCTAAAAATAAATTGCTGTTCATCTAAGTTAAATGAGATATCCTAAGGACGGGTAAATTTCAAATAAACTTCAGGGGCCAGGGAGGGAAAATAGTAAGACAGGGTTTGTTCAGGCCAGACGATTGGAATTGACAAAATTCAAACCAGGGGTGAAAATAACAAAGAATAGAGGACAAATGCTATTTTTCCTCTAGTATAAATAGAAAAAAAAATTGTTTTATCTCTTAATAGACTTTTCAAAGAATAAAGAAAGCTTCATTTTGCTTTAAGCCAAGAAACATTTCATAGCATACATTTTCCAAACTGCATATGATTACCTTGAATCACCCATTCAAACTCCATTAAATGTTTTATTTTCCTTAGTTTAAAACTATTTGCTAAGTATGAAATGATATAAGAAGTGAAAATTTTCAAACATAAAATATAATAGCAAGAAATACATAATGAGAATTTCACCATTCCCATAACATTTGCTAGACTGATATAAGGCAAAAAGAAATGGGATTATCTTGGGTATGATGAAATTTTAAAAGATACAACAAAGCTACATATTATTGGAAAATGATGACAGAGATTAATCTAGAAAATATCAAAAATAAATGGATAGGTTTCTTTTGAGAGGGAATGAAGAGAGTCCAGTTAGGAAACCTGAAGGCTAATCTGATTGGAAACTATGTCCAAGGGGCTCTCTGGTTATCACTTACTTTCTATTCAGGCCTCCAGGGTAGATCACTGTCAGGAATGTCCCTTTAAATTAAAAAAAAAAAAAAAAAAAAGACACACATGCCAACTAACCAAGACTCCTGAATCCAATCATATATTCCCCAAGGTTAGAAATACCACTCAGGAAAAATAAAAAGGACAATCAGTTCAGTTCAGTTGCTCAGTCGTGTCCGACTCTTTGTGACCCCATGAATCACAGCACGCCAGGCCTCTTGTCCATCACCAACTTCCAGAGTTTACTCAAATTCATGTGAACCGAGTCAGAGATGCCAGCCATCTCATCCTCTGTCATCCCCTTCTCCTGCCCACAATCCTTCCTAGCATCAGGGTCTTTTCCACTGAGTCAACACTTCACATGAGGTGGCCAAAGTACTGAAGTTTCAGCCTCAGCATCAGTCCTTCCAATGAACACCCAGGACTGGTCTTTAGGATGGACTGGTTGGATCTCCTTGCAGTCCAAGGGACTCTCAAGAGTCTTCTCCAACACCATAGTTCAAAAGCATCAATTCTTCGGGCGCTCAGCTTTCTTCATAGTCCAGCTTTCGCATCCATACATGACCACAGGAAAAACCATAGGCTTGACTAGACGGATATCTGTTGGCAAAGTAATATCCCTGCTTTTGAATATGCTATCTAGGTTGGTCACAACGTTCCTTCNTCAAAAGCATCAATTCTTCGGGCGCTCAGCTTTCTTCATAGTCCAGCTTTCGCATCCATACATGACCACAGGAAAAACCATAGGCTTGACTAGACGGATATCTGTTGGCAAAGTAATATCCCTGCTTTTGAATATGCTATCTAGGTTGGTCACAACATTCCTTCCCAAGGAGTAACTGTCTTTTAATTTCATGGCTGCAATCACCATCTGCAGTGATTTTGGAGCCCAAAAAATAGTCTGACACTGTTTCCACTGTTTCCCCATCTATTTCCCATGAAGTGATGGGACCAGATGCCATGATCTTAGTTTTCTGAATGTTGAGCTTTAAGCCAACTTTTTCACTCTCTTCTTTTACTTTTGTCAAGAGGCTTTTTAGTTCCTCTTTACTTTCTGCCATAAGGGTGGTGTCATCTGCTTATCTGAGGTTATTATATTTCTCCCGGTGATCTTGATTCCAGCTTGTGCTTCTTTCAGCCCAGCGTTTAATGCTAATGTTTTTATTTAAAATTTTATCACAACTCCCTCTTATCTTCCTTTCAGTTCCACTTGTGAAAATGCATGTAAAGTCTGAGTCGAATGATATCCTTTTCAAATTTTTCCTTTAATCCCTGAAAATCTGACTTTTGAAACTTGGGAATGTGAAACTAGGAGAAGGGAATACTGAGGACCCACTTTACTTGCTTGCTTCAATCACAGGCCTAGAGTAAGAAGAAACCTTTCAATGAAAATGAGAGGGATGTCTGCAATAGTATAATGCTTAATATTGACTTCTACCCTGTCCTGCCCCAGGAAAAGTAAGGAACAGTTTAGGGAAGAGTAAGATGAGAGGTAGAAAACTTAGGAGGAAGAGGAAACTTCCTAAATTCTTAGGAAAACCTGCCAGGTTACCCATAGAGTTCATGTGTTCAGATAATGCATTTGTGTAACCAGCATCAGCATCTTCAAATGCCTTGCACTTTGTCATCTGTGTCCTCTTGCAACTATTTCCCTTGGATATCTTTAGACTTTCCAAGGTCAGTCTTCCTTGCCTGTGCCCATGAGGAATTGGCACTTCCCTTGGATATCTTTAGACTTTCCAAGGTCAGTCTTCCTTGCCTGTGCCCATGAGGAATTGGCAAATTGAGTTTCTGAACACTATCTTTCATCTATATCTAGTTAGAAGTGTGTGCATGTGTGGTCTTTAATGGAACAATAAAAAATTTGTGAAGACCCTTTATTATCTTTTTAATTTTGCCTTTCTAACAGATCCTATGCAAAGGATCATGACAAGTTCCTCATACATTCAAACCACTAGTTTTTTAAAGTGTTAACATAAACTTAGAAAATATTATCCAAAAGTATTTCACGTTGACTAAATTAGTATGTATTTAGCTCAAATACTTAAAAAGAGCTTTTACAACTATCATTTACAAATACTCTGCTGTTAATTTGAGCATAAAAATGTAACTTTGCTCAGTTAGTAAGTGGTTGATAGCTGTCCACTCTCTGCAGAAGTGTTTCTGAATATCCAGGGGAATAATACCTGAAAAAGAAAATTTTCCATTAGATCTCTGTGAAAAGATTTAGCACAGTAGGCACAAAAGAGTCAATGTAAGATACTGATCTGAAATAATTCTTTGAATGAAATCTCTAATACACCAACCAATTATACTGCAGGAATGCTTTGTGTATGAGGTTAGAAATGATCAAGGAAGAGAACACCAGTTCACAAGACTGTACCAGAAACACAGCAAAACATTTAAGGAGTATCAGTGCAATGGCAAAGAAAGGGTATTTTCAAAGTAGCCAAAGTATTGGATCCTCAGCATCAGTCCTTTCAATGAATATTCAGATTGATTTCCTTATGGCTGACTGGTTTCATCTCCTTGCAGTCCACGTGACTCTCAAGAGTCTTCTCCAACACCACAGTTCAAAAGCATCAATTCTTCAGTGCTCAGTTTTCTTTATGGTCCAACTCACATCCATACATGACCACTTGGAAAACCATAGCTTTGACTAGATGGGACCTTTGTCAGCAAAGTGATGTCTCTGCTTTTTAATATGCTATCTAGGTTGGTCATAGCTTTTCTTCCAAGGAGAAAGCACCTTTTAATTACATGGCTGCAGTCACCATCTGCAGTGATTTTGGAGCCCAAGAAAATAAAGTCTGTCACTATTTCCATTGTCTCCCCATTTATTTGCCGTGAAGTGATGGAACTGGATGCTATGATCTTCATTTTTTGAATGTTGAGTTTTAAGCCAGCTTTATCACTCTCCTCTTTCACTTTCATCAAGAGGCTCTTTAGTTCCTCTTTGCCTTCTGCTATAAGGGTGGTGTCATCTGCCTGTCTGAGGTTATTGATATTTCTTTCAGCAGTCTTGATTACAGCTTGTGCTTCATCCAGCCCAGCATTTCGCATGATGTACTCTGTATATAAGTTAATAAGCAGGGTGACAATGTACAGCCTTGATATACTCCTTTCCCAATTTGAAATCAGTCTATTGTTCTGTCTACAGCTCCAACTGTTGCTCCTTGACCTGCATACAGATTTCTCAGTAGGCACCTGGATCACAGCCTTGTCTAACTCAATGAAACTATGAACCATGCCATGTAGGGTCACCCAAGACAGACAGGTCATGGTGGAGAGTTCTGACAAAACGCGGTCTACTAGAGAAGGGAATGGCAAAGCACTTCACTATTCTTGTCTTGAGAACACCATGAGCAAAAAGATATGATATTGAAAAAGATGAACTCCCCAGGTCAGTAGGTACCCTATATGCTACTGGAGAAGAGTGGTGAAATAACTCCAGAAAGAAGAAGAGATGGAACCAAAGCGAAAACAACATCCAGTTGTGGATGTGACTGGTGGTGGAAGTAAAGTTTGATGCTGTAAGGAACAATACTGCATAGGAACTGGAAAGTTAGGTCTATGAATCAAGGTAAATTGGAAGTGGTCAAACAGGAGATGGCTGTTTTAGGAAACAAGGAACTAAAATGGACCAAAATGGGTGAATTTAATTCAGATGACCCTTATGTCTACTACTGGGGCAAGAAACCCTTAGATGAAATGCAGTAGCCCTCATAGCCAACAAAAGAGTCCAAAATGCAGTACTTGAGTGTAGTCTCCAAAATAACAGAATGATCTCTGTTCCTCTCCAAAGCAAACCATTCAATATCACAGTAATCCAAGTCTATGCTCCAACCACTAATGCCAAGAAGCTGAAGTCGAACAGTTTGATGATGACCTACAAGACCTTCTAGAACTAACACCAAAAAAGATGTCCTTTTCATCATAGGAAACTGGAATACAAAAGTAAGTAGGTCAAGAAATACTTGGAGTAACAGGAAAGATTGGCCTTGGAGTACAAAATGAAGCAGGGAAAAGGCTAATAGACTTTTGCCAAAATGAAGCAGGACAAAGGCTAATAGACTTTTGCCAAGAGATACGCTGGTCATACGAAACACCCTCTTCCAACAACAGAAGAGATGACTCTACCCATGAACAACACCAGATGGTCAATACTGAAATCAGATTGATTATATTCTTTGCAGCCAAAGATGAAGAAGCTCTATATAGTCAGCAAAAACAAGACTAGGAGCTGACTGTGGCTCAAATCATAAATTCCTTATTGCCAAATTCAAACTTAAATTGAAGAAAGTAGGGAAAACCACTAGACCATTCAGGTATGACCTAAATCAAGTCTCTTATGACTATATAGTGGAACCGACAAATAGATTCAAGGGATTAAATGTGATAGAGTGCCTGAAGAACTATGTACAGAGGTTCGTGACATTGTACAGGAGGCAGTGATCAAAAGCATTCCCAAGAAAAAGAAATGCAAAATGGTTGTCTGAGGAGGGCTTACAAATAGCTGAGAAAAGAAGAGAAGCTAAAGGCAAAAGAGGAAAGGAAAGATATAACCATCTGAATGCAGAGTTCCAAAGAATAGCAAGGAGAGACACGAAAACCTTCCGAAGTGATCAATGCAAAGAAATGGAAACAACAGAATGGGAAAGACTAGAGATCTCTTCAAAAAAACCTAGAGATACCAAGGGAACATTTCATGTAAAGATGGGCCTAATAAAGGACAGAAATGGTATGGACCTAATAGAAGCAGAAGATAATTAAGAAGAGATGGCAAGAATACACAAAAGAACTATACAAAAAAGATCTTAATGACCCAGATAATCACAATAGTGTGATCACTCACCTGGAGCCAGACATCCTGGAATGCGAAGTCAAATGAGGGCCTTAGGAAGCATCACTACGAACAAAGCTAGTGGAAGTGATGGAATTCCAGTTGAGCTATTTCAAATCCTAAAAGATGATGCTGTGAAAGTGCTGCACTCAATATGCCAGCAAGTTTGGAAGACTCAGCAGTGGCCACAGGACTGGAAAAGGTCAGTTCTCATTCCAATCCCAAAGAAAGGAAATGCCAAAGAATGTTCAAACTACCACACAATTGCACTCATCTCACATGCCAGCAAAGTAATGCTCAAAATTCTCCAAGCCAGGCTTCAATGGTACATGAACTGAGAACTTCCAGATGTTCAAGCTGGATTTAGAAAAGGCAGAGGGACCAGAGATCAAATTGCCAACATACATTGGATCATCAAAAAAGAGAATTCCAGAAAAGCATCTACTTCTGCTTTATTGACTACACCAAAGTCTTTGACTGTGTGGATCACAACAATAAATATATGATACAATAAATGGATTAAAAAAATTAGCAAGTGTAATTTAAAATTTTCTAAAACACTTGGAATAATTAAACCTCCTATGATGTTTTCTCCAGATAAAACCTAACATTCAAGACTTACTTTATCCTTTGTTAATTACCTTTATCTCTCCTCAGGTACTTAACTTAAAAACTCATAATTTATGTTACATTAATTTCTTCCACATTTTGTCAAGTTACTGTGGATAGAAGAGCTGTGTTTTCTCAATAGTGTGCTTACAAGCAGTCACGGATAAACATGTACATACATGCATACATAAAGAGCTACATTAAAGAATATTTCTCCACCAAAGGCTTGTGTGAGTGCTCAGTCGCTCAGCTGTGTCCAACTCTTTGCAACCCCACGGACTTTAGTCTGCCAGGCTCCTCTGTCCATGGGATTATCTCAGCAAGAATATGGGAGTGGGTTGCCATTTCCTTCTCCTTGGGATCTTCCCAACCCAGGAATTGAATCCACATTTCTTGTGTTTCCTTCATTGGCAGGCAGATTCTTTCCCACTGAGCACTTGGGAAGTCCCAAAAGGCCTCCTACCCTTGAGAAAAATTGCCCCTAAACAGTGAATCTCTTCAAAGTATTCCTAGACCAAGGAAGTTACAGCTGTTTCACTATGAGTTAGTCACAAATTTTAAAGCAGGCCTCAACTTCCTAGGTCTTATAACTGCATTAGACACAAGGTAAATACTTTTTATAGAAATGGTAAAGAATGGATTTAGAAAGGCCAAAACTTTAAAAACTGTGCCGTTTCACATGGTAGCCAACTAGCTAGGGTAGCTCTCAAGCCCTAGAAATATGACTGAGGAATTGACTTTCATATTAAATTTTAACTTAAAATATTAATAACTGATATTCAACTCAGTTATTGGAAAAAATTTAAGTGTGTTTGGAACAACTTTCATATCTACTTTTCCAACTGTCAACTTTATGTAATCTAAATACAGATCATGTATTTCCAATGAAATTTAATATCTAAATTGAGATGTATTGAAAGTGACAAAATGCCCACCAGATTTCCAGAACTTAGTATGCTGCTGCTACTGCTGCTGAGTTGCTTCAGCTGTGTTCGATTCTGTGCGACCCCATAGACAGCAGCCCACCAGGCTCTGCCGTCCCTGGGATTCTCCAGGCAAGAACACTGGAGTGGGTTGCCATTTCCTTCTCTAATGCATGAAGGTGAAAAGTGAAAGTGGAGTCGTTCAGTCCTGTCCGACTCTGAGCGACCCCATGGACTGCAGCCTACCAGGCTCCTCCGTCCATGGGATTTTCCAGGCAAGAGTACTGGAGTGGGGTGCCATTGCCTTCCCTGATAACTTAGTATAAAAAATGTCAAATAGCTCATTAATAATTTTTATATTGGTTACTAAATGCTGGAGATTGTGTGGAGAAAATGGAATACTCCTACACTGTTGGTGGGAATGTAATTGGTAAAGTCACTATGGAAAACTGTATAGAGGTTCCTTAAAAAACTAAAACTAGAACTACCTTATGGCTTAGCAATTCTACTCCTGAGCATATACCCTGAGAATACCATAATGCAAAAGAAACATGCATTCCAGCGTGCACTGCAGCATTATTTACAATAGCCTGGACAGGGAGCAACCTAGATGTCCATCAACAGACGAACAGATAAAGAAGATGTGGTACACATAAGTAGTGGAATATTACTCAGCCATAAAAAGAACCTAGAGTCTGTCATATGGAATGAATATGTCAGAGAGAGAGAAACAAATATTAACACATATATATGGAATCTAGAAAAATGGTACTGATGAACCTATTTGCAGGGCAGGAATGGAGATGCAGACATAGAGACACCATGGGAGAGGACAAGGGTGGGATGAATTGAGAGAGTAGCACTGACTGCTGTCTACACACCACTGTATGCACAACAGAGAGCCAGTGGGAAGGTGCTGTACAGCACAGGGAGCTCAACTCGGTGCTTTGTTATGGCCTAGGGATGTGAGAGGGAGGCTCCAGAGGGAGGGGCTGTGTGTATACATATAGCTGATTCACTTTGTTGTATAGCAGAAACTAACACAATATTGTAAAGCAGCTATACACCAATTTTAAAAATAAATTAAAAATTAATCTTGAAAATAGCTTCCTACTACATTACTATGAAGAATCGCCATTTCATAAATACTATTTTTTTCAGATACAGATAGTAACTTTCTTTTTGTCATGCAACATCTCTTTCTACTCTTTTATTGATGTAATTGATTTACAATGTTGCGCAAATCTCTGCTATACAGCAAAGTGACTCAGTTATACACATACAGACGTTCTTCTTTTTATATTGTTTTCCATTATGGTTTGTCAAAGGACATTGAATATACTTCCCTGTGCTATACAGTAGGACCTTGTTGTTTAAACATCCCATATAATAATTTATGTCTGCTAATTCCACCTCCCAGTCTTCCCCCACTCTTGGCAACCCAAGTCTGTACTCTATGAATGTGAGTCTATTCCTGTTTTATAGATATGTTCATTTGTGACATATTTTAGATTCCACATATAAGTGATACCTTAAGTACTTGTCTTTCTGATTTACTTCACTTATTATGATAATCTCTAGTTGCATCCATGTTGCTGCAAACAGCAATTTTCACTCTTTTTTATGGCTGAGTAGAAAAACATCTACTTCTGCTTTATTGGCTACACCAAAGCCTTTGACTGTGTGGATCACAACAAACTGTGAAAATTCTTCAACAGATGGGAACACCAAACCACCTTACTTGCCTCCTGAGAAATCTGTATGCAGCTCAAGAAGCAACAGTTAGAACCAGACATAGAACAATGGACTGGTTCCAAATTAGGAAAGGAGTACGGCAAGGCTGTATATTGTCACCCTGCTTATTTGACTTATATGCAGAGTACATCATGTGAAATGCCAGGTTGGATGAAGCACAAACTGTAATCAAGACTGCTGAGAGAAATATCTCAGACATGCAGATGACACCACCCTTATAGCAGAAGACAAAGAGGAACTAAAGAGCCTCTTGATGAAAGTGAAAGAGGAGAGTGATAAAGCTGGCTTAAAACTCAACATTCAAAAAATGAAGATCATGGCATCCGGTCCCATCACTTCACGGCAAATAGATGGGGAGACAATGGAAACAGTGACAGACTTTATTTTCTTGGGCTCCAAAATCACTGCAGATGGTGACTGCAGCCATGAAATTAAAAAGATGCTTGCTCCTTGGAAGAAAAGCTATGAATACCAACCTAGACAGCATATTAAAAAGCAGACATCACTTTGCTGACAAAGTTCCATCTAGTCAAAGCTATGGTTTTCCAAGTGGTCATGTATGGATGTGAGAGTTGGACCATGAAGAAAACTGAACACTGAAGAATTGATGCTTTTGAACTGTGGTGTTGGAGAAGACTCTTGAGAGTCCCTTGGACTACAAGGAGATAAAACCAGTCAATCCTAAGGAAATCAATCCTGAATATTTATTGGAAGGACTGATGTTGAAGCTGAAACTCCAATACTTTGGCCACCTAATGCAAAGAACTGATTCATTGGAAAAGGCTCTGATGCTGGGAAAGACTGAAGAAAGGAGGAGAAGGGGACGACAGAGGATGGTTGGATAGCATCACCAACTCAATGGACATGAGT
>SJYA01002431.1:5280276-5364300 GCA_006410615.1 Neotragus moschatus | reverse complement strand
GCTCCAGAGGGAGGGGCTGTGTGTATACATATAGCTGATTCACTTTGTTGTATAGCAGAAACTAACACAATATTGTAAAGCAGCTATACACCAATTTTAAAAATAAATTAAAAATTAATCTTGAAAATAGCTTCCTACTACATTACTATGAAGAATCGCCATTTCATAAATACTATTTTTTTCAGATACAGATAGTAACTTTCTTTTTGTCATGCAACATCTCTTTCTACTCTTTTATTGATGTAATTGATTTACAATGTTGCGCAAATCTCTGCTATACAGCAAAGTGACTCAGTTATACACATACAGACGTTCTTCTTTTTATATTGTTTTCCATTATGGTTTGTCAAAGGACATTGAATATACTTCCCTGTGCTATACAGTAGGACCTTGTTGTTTAAACATCCCATATAATAATTTATGTCTGCTAATTCCACCTCCCAGTCTTCCCCCACTCTTGGCAACCCAAGTCTGTACTCTATGAATGTGAGTCTATTCCTGTTTTATAGATATGTTCATTTGTGACATATTTTAGATTCCACATATAAGTGATACCTTAAGTACTTGTCTTTCTGATTTACTTCACTTATTATGATAATCTCTAGTTGCATCCATGTTGCTGCAAACAGCAATTTTCACTCTTTTTTATGGCTGAGTAGAAAAACATCTACTTCTGCTTTATTGGCTACACCAAAGCCTTTGACTGTGTGGATCACAACAAACTGTGAAAATTCTTCAACAGATGGGAACACCAAACCACCTTACTTGCCTCCTGAGAAATCTGTATGCAGCTCAAGAAGCAACAGTTAGAACCAGACATAGAACAATGGACTGGTTCCAAATTAGGAAAGGAGTACGGCAAGGCTGTATATTGTCACCCTGCTTATTTGACTTATATGCAGAGTACATCATGTGAAATGCCAGGTTGGATGAAGCACAAACTGTAATCAAGACTGCTGAGAGAAATATCTCAGACATGCAGATGACACCACCCTTATAGCAGAAGACAGAGAAGAACTAAAGAGCCTCTTGATGAAAGTGAAAGAGGAGAGTGATAAAGCTGGCTTAAAACTCAACATTCAAAAAATGAAGATCATGGCATCCGGTCCCATCACTTCACGGCAAATAGATGGGGAGACAATGGAAACAGTGACAGACTTTATTTTCTTGGGCTCCAAAATCACTGCAGATGGTGACTGCAGCCATGAAATTAAAAAGATGCTTGCTCCTTGGAAGAAAAGCTATGAATACCAACCTAGACAGCATATTAAAAAGCAGACATCACTTTGCTGACAAAGTTCCATCTAGTCAAAGCTATGGTTTTCCAAGTGGTCATGTATGGATGTGAGAGTTGGACCATGAAGAAAACTGAACACTGAAGAATTGATGCTTTTGAACTGTGGTGTTGGAGAAGACTCTTGAGAGTCCCTTGGACTACAAGGAGATAAAACCAGTCAATCCTAAGGAAATCAATCCTGAATATTTATTGGAAGGACTGATGTTGAAGCTGAAACTCCAATACTTTGGCCACCTAATGCAAAGAACTGATTCATTGGAAAAGGCTCTGATGCTGGGAAAGACTGAAGAAAGGAGGAGAAGGGGACGACAGAGGATGGTTGGATAGCATCACCAACTCAATGGACATGAGTCTGAGCAAGGTCTGGAAACTGGTGATGGACAGGGAAGCCTGGCATCCTGCAGTCCATGGGATCGAAAAGAGTAGGACATGACTGAGTGACTGAACTGAACTGAGTATTCCATCAACATCTCCCTTCTATCTGTAATAGCAGCAATTTGTAATTTGTAATAATAATCTCATTGATATGAATGTGAGCTTAAGGCAGAGAAACAATATGCAGGAAACTATGAAAATCAAACACTTTCTATTAACAGTTGATAACTTACTTTGAACTCTGTTTTGGTGTACTCTTTAGTAAAGCACATATTAAATTAGTACAGAAATGTCTCAAATGACATTTCAGTTTCATTTGGAAAAGTATGTGTCAATCAGAACATCATTTAATTTGAAGGATAAAAGAAATCGAGGGAGAAGCAGAAGTATATTTCAGCCCTCTGTGCTATTTGAAAGTCCACATTTTCACATAGTGGATATAAAAATCTCAATTTGCGAACAGAAAAACAGAATGACATTGACCTTCCCAAAGTCCATTTTTCCTACCTTACTATTTCTTCTGGGTAACAGTTGTTAATGCTGTTGATATATTCTTGAAGGAGAGATCCAGGTTCTGCTTTTATCTCTTGCACCTTCTTAAGTCCACCACTTGTTACAAAAAGTCGTCGAGCTTTGCTATCATGTGGCAGCACCTTGAAAAGTGAAGCACATAAAAGTGTCAGCTTTTCTTTTCCAAGCTGGATTTTTACTCTTGAAAAGCAATAGTATATGAGGAAATGAAAAAGAGAATTTATGTCTAATATACCTGGAACATAATGAGCCTAAATTTGCAAGTGATTCCAAGAAAAATGCAGCCTTTTTGGAAATGTATCAACCTGGTATGCCATGGAGATGGAGTAAAGCCAAGGAACAGAAGCGAAGGTAACAGAGATCCAACCGTATAGCTATGATATACAACAGTGGCCGTCCTTCGCTTACACCATTCAAGGTCTCTCCAAAGGTAAAGGCAAGCTCCTTAACAAGGCGCAGAGGGTCTTCTGTGACTTAGGTCCTAAATACCTCTCTGAAGTCCTTCCATATCAACCTCTACACTAAACTGTGTTTCAGTAACCTCAAAGGGTGCATCTGAAGCATTTTTTGCTTTGCCTATGCTGCTTCCTCCTTTTCAAAATCCCTTCTGCCCTCCACACACTTCTCCCATTACTTGGAGGTAACTTCCTTTAAGACACTTTCTCTGGGGCACCCCTACTCTCTTTCCCAGGCTGAGCTGGGTACATTTCTTCTCTCAAAGCATCCTGTTAGACCCCTTTCAGTGCACTTGCCACATAATAGTTTAACTATCAAGGACTTCCTTGGTGGTCCAGGGGTTACTAAGACTCCGTACTTCCACTGCAGAGGGCACAGGTTCCATCTCTGATAGGGAAACTAAGATCCCACAAGCTATTAAAAAATAAAAATTTTTAAAGTTCATCATGAAGTCTAGCACATTGAAGTGTTTTCTGATTGTTTCATTCAGTCCCCCAGCTCAATTATAAAGTTCCTTGAAAAAGAACTTGGTCTTAACTATTTTTTGTCTACCCCTTAATGCTTAACATATAGGTATTTAACAAAACTAAAACTACAAAGGGATTTTTCTATTAGAATGATAATACACATAAACTGGACAATAAAAGGTGACACTAAGTGTGCATGTTTCTAAAAAATGGAAATGCCTATAGGCTTTAAATATTTTGTTTGGCCTGGAGAGTTTTTATTACATTCTATCTTTGAAATTAATATCTTTTTATCTTCTGCCTTGCTCTCCTCTCTCTTTTCTAGTGCTCTGGGTCCTTAGATTAAGAAAGGGTAAAATTCTACCTGGAGCAAATATTCCTAAAGGCACATTTATAAGAGTATGTGGTATGCGGTATTGTGTTTATTTTATCTTAGCTAACTTCCACAAATCCCACTGACTTACTTTGAAAGTGACTTATTTTGAACTCAGTTCAGGCTAGTGTTTGTTTTCATTGCAAGTTCAATAAAACTAGAATATCTCACTCCTGGTAGCCTAAAAGATGAGAGTATGAAATGAAACTTTCAGAAATAATGTCAGCTACTCACAAGAGGTGATGACTGTCTATAGGTGATCCACTTGTCCCCTTACACCTTCTTCCCTCTTAGCTGATCAAATTAGCTGGTTGCTTTCTTACTTAGCATCCAGAAAACAAAGGCTGATTATTCTCTTTCTTTTTTTTTTTTTTTTAATTCTGACTGCGCAAGGTCTTAGTTGCAACACGTGGGTTCTTCGATGCATCATACAGGATCTAATTCCCCAACCATGGATTAAACCTGGGCCCCCTGCACTGGGAGCACAGAGTCTTAGCCACTGGACCACAGGGAAGTCCACTTATTATTTTCTTAGAAGGAAGAAGACCAAGCACAGGTGTTTGATACACAGAGCTGTATCCTGACGGGGCTTCAGCAATGTAAAACCTTCTATCATGTGACTATGGTGCTTAAGGGGCAGCAAGATGTTGGAGATCACAGAAATGAGTCAAAGACAGTATGATCTTTCAGAGGAATACCTAAAACTAGACTTATTCAGCCGTAGGGCCCAGCTTAAACATTTTAACAACATACAGTTTTTGTTTATTATTTGTAGAAATATAGTACACAACAGTAGTACCTCCTTCATACAGCCTTATAACTGACGCTTCAAGTGAACTTGGCTCCCATTCATTTTTATTAATTTTTTAAAATCAGCCTTTAGCACTTTTATGTTTTATTTCTCAAAAACAACTTTTTGGGGTTTTGTAGGGTTTTTTTTTGACTGCCTTGGATTAGGCTAAACTCTATACATATAACAACTCATTAATCTTTACAATGACCCTATAAAATAGGTTCTCTTATTAGCCCCAGTCTATGAGTAATTATACTAAGGTTTAGAGAGGTCAAGACGTCATTAAAGATATTGCTGCTAGTAGAAACCCAGGCAACCCAGCTCCAGAGCCTGAGCTCACAGCCACATCGAGATACTAACTTCAAAGACCCTATTTTCTTAAATTCAACCTGAACACAACCTGACCACTTGTTGATGACTTAGGGTCCCCCTCCTGGCCATCCACGGCTGTGGGAACACACTCACTCTTTCTTGGCCTCAGCTGTCAGGAGTCAGTTCGTCTGGCTGAACCCCATCCAGCCGCTTGACCTTTCCACCTTACTATCTTGAGTCTGCAGTGAGCTAAGAAACATGACAGCCATGCTGGTTAAACAGTGGTTACCAAATAAGCCAATACATTCCAAATGACTGTCTGGAAGCTTCTCCAGTAAGTGCATGGATTTCGCAAAAAATACTGTGGGGATCTTTGCAGTTGTTTCCAGCTGAGTGAGGCTAAGAGTCACCAGGAAAACTACCAAAGGGTTATGAGGTTTTCACATGTTGACTCTTTTACTCTCCAAGAACATAAAAAAGACAGGACAGAGGCTGTGAGGAAGCATGATGAAGAAGAAAGTGTGAATTAGTCATGTGTGAATTTTATTAACTTATGTGAATTTTATTAACCTATATTACCCTCCCTGTTGATATGATCAGTAAAATCAAATAGTAAAACCCTGCCCCCATCTTACAGAAGAAAACACTGACCCAACAAAAAAATGCAAGTTAATACCTCGTTTTAATTCTCTTTCCCCACTTCCAAGCTAACAGAGCGTGTCTTACCTTACTGAACTGTCCAACCACGTGCTTCAGAATATTGGGAGGAGCATCATACAGAAAGGGTTCAAGAGCTGGTAAATAGGTGCATTTTTGTAAGATATTCTTTATGGCTTTTTTACTCTATTGAAATACAAAGCAAAATACATACCAAAGTAAGTAATCCATGGAAGCTTGACAAAAAGTCACATCTTGTGTTTGGGAGTTTGAAAACGAAATGAAGAGGTTTATGATGAACTTAAAAGCTGTTGGTGACAAAGTCTACTAATGTGCTAGTGGAGATCACATTCACTGTACCAGACAGCCTTACCCCAATCCT
Source organism: Neotragus moschatus (assembly GCA_006410615.1). Classification (NCBI taxonomy): domain Eukaryota; kingdom Metazoa; phylum Chordata; class Mammalia; order Artiodactyla; family Bovidae; genus Neotragus; species Neotragus moschatus. Next base: position 5,358,657 of record SJYA01002431.1, on the reverse strand, counting down.
AACAGTTCCAAGTTGGTGACAGACTGTCAAGTTATTAATCAAGAACTGTAATGACAGTAGGAATCCACTGAGCTTTACTATCCTTCATCAAGAAATATCCTTGATTTTTGACTATAAACTTCTATATCAAGATGTATATAATTAATCATAATCAGTTGAATTATCCCGCATGAAACAAATATTAGTATATTAGTTAAGATTTTGTTTAGTTGTCAATATCTGGGCTTAAGATTATTTAACAACACTACTGAAATGTAATTTACATACCATAAATTCACTCATTTTAAGTGCACGGTTCAATGGATTTTTAGTAAATTTACAGAGTTGGGCAACCATCACCACAATCTAATTTTAGAACATTTTCATCATCCCAAAAAACCCCATGCTCATTTATAGTTATTCCATATTCCCTCCTCCACTTACCCCTACCAACCCCAGATAATTACTGATCTACTTCCTGTCTCTATAAATTTTACTTTTCTGGACCATCCATATAAATGAAATCATGTTAACTTTTGGTTCTGGCCTCATCTGCTAAGTATGTTTTTGAGGTTCATCCATATGAAGCACATATCAGTGCTTCACTCCTTTCATCGTCAAATAGTATTCCATTACAGGGATTTATCACATTTTGTTTATCCATTCACCAGTTGATGGACATTTGGGTTAATTCCACTTTGGGCTAATATGAATAATGCTGCTATGAAGATTCACGTGCAAATTTTTTCACTTGGGAAAATACTTAAGAGTAGAGTTATTGGGTGATAATTATAAATTTATGTTTAATATTTTCAGAAACTACCAAACTATTTTTCAACATGACTGCAACATTTTACATTCTCACCAGTAGTACAGGAAGGTTCAATTCTCCATAGGATAATCAACGCTTGTTATTTTCTGTCTTATTAATTATAACCATTCTTGTGGGTGTGAAGTAATATCTCATTACGGTTTTGATTTGTGTTTCTCTAATGATGTTGAGAATCTTTCCATGTGCTGATTGGTCATTTGTCAGTGAAATGTCTATTCATTTTTGCCCATTGCTTAGTGAGCTTATGTATCTTCTTGTTACTGAGTTGTAAGAGCTCTTTATATATTTTGAAGACAAGTCCTTGCTTGAATATATGATTTGTGAGTAATTTTTCAGTCTGTGGCTTGTCTTTTCATTTTTTCAGTAATGTCTTCTGAGGCATACAAGTTTTTCATTTTGATGGAATCCAATTTATCAGTGTTTTCTTTTATTGCTTATGCTTTAAGTGTCATTTTTAAGAAATCAATGCCTATTCCAAGGCCAAAAAGACTTACTCCTATGTTTTCTTCCAAGAGTTTTATAATCTTAATTCTTACATTTAAATCTATCAGTATTATTCATTTTTTAGTTAATTCTAATGTGTGGTATGAGATAAGGATCCAAATTAATATTTTTGTCTGAAGATATAATAATTGTCCTAGTACCATTTGCTGAAAAGACTATCTTTTAACATTAAATTGCTTTGGCACCTTTATGAAAAATCAGTTGATGATAAAGGGTCCATTTCAGATTTTTTATTCGATTACTACATTGGCATATATATAGTTTTTCTGTAAGCATCTTGTTTGTATAGCTTTATAGTAAGTTTTGAAATTGGGCAGTGTAAGTCTTTCTTTTTCAAGATTGTTTTGGCAAGTTCAAGTCCTTTGCATTTCTATATGAATCTCAGGATCAGCTTCTCAAGTTTTTTGAGGAAAAAAGACACCTGGGATTTTGACAGGGATTGTATTGAAAATATAGATCATTTTTAACAATAATGAATTGCCATTTTAACAGTATCAAACCTTCTGATCTGTGAGCATGGAACATCTCTTCATTTATTCAGATCTTCATTTTTTCAGCAATGTTTTATACTTTTCAGTGTACAAGTCTTATACTTCTTTTGTTAAATTTATTCCTAAATATTTTATTCTTTTGATGCTATTATAAATTAAACTATTTTCTTAATTTCATATTTGAATTACTCACTACTAGAATATGGAAATACAGTTGGTTTTTACATATTTATCTTCTACCCAGTGATTTTGTTGAACTCTTACTAGTTCTAATATTAGTAAATGTGTTTGTGTGTATTTCTTAGGATTTTCTACATACAAGATCATGTTAAATGTTGGGTTTAAAATGTTTAAGCCTTTAGAAAATATGACTTGTATTTGGTGACTTATGGCTGTGAGTGAAATAAAATTGTTCCAATAATTTTATTCTGTGAATTGTACAGAAATTACGTGGGGTCAACAAATCCTTTTCTTTACCTAGGTCAGAAAATCAAGTCATGTGTTACTTCGAAATAATGAATAAGAGATTATGAATTTTGCTAAATGTCACAGCATTTAGTAATTAGTGTTTATCTTATAATATTACATGATGATGTTAGGGAAGGCATCATGGACTATCTATGTAGGGCAACTTGGGTTTGAGCCTGGTTTTCCTACAAACTAGTATAGCATCTACAATTCTACATTCATTAATTTTTCTGTCATTTCTAAAAACTGACTCTAGCCACACTGATCAAATCTCTTGTAGAAACCACAATAAGTGATTAGCAATACTACCCTTTTTTCCTATTAACGATACACATAAGAATAGTAATTAGCAAAACAAAATTGTCAATTCTAGACAAATACTTGATGCCACTTTGTTTTTCACAGAAAAAGAAAAGGAGTAACCAAAAATTAGTCATTGTTGCTTTCATTGTTGAAAATGAACAATCTGTCTTGAAAACTGCTTAAAATGAAAAATGCTTCTTCATTCAAAAGTTAATTTTATTCTGAACGTATTCTGATCAAAGAGTTATAGTTCTTTAAATGAGGGGGTTACACGAGTAAATCTTCTTGACTCTGTGCTAGGAAAAGTCTTCTCACATATAGCTGCAAAAGCACAGGAGCAAGATAAAAAAATGATAAACTGAATCTCATTAAAATTTTTTAGAGACTTGTTGTAAACAATATTATCAATAATGTGATAAAACAACCCACAGAATAGGAAAAAATATTTGTAAGTCATACATCTGATAAGGACTTATATCCAGAAGATGTAAAGAATCCTTAAATTCTCAATAATAAAAACATAAATAGCCCAGTTTAAAAATGGGCCAAAGGTCTGATTAGACATTTCTCCAAAGAAGGTATACAAATGGCCAATAAGCACAAGAAAAAAAATTTCAGCATCTTTAGCCATCAGAGAAATGCAAATCAAAACCACAATGAGATATGAATTCATACGCACTAGGATGGCTACAATTAAAAACAAAGACAGTAACGAGTAATGGCAATGATGTTGAAAATTAGAACCCTCACACATTGCTGGTGGGAATCAAAATGGTATAACTACATTGGAAAACAGTTTGACAGTTCCTCAAAATGTTAAAAAGAGTTATCATATGACCTCGCAAGTCCATTCCTAGGTATATACCCAAGAGAAATGAAAACATACATCCACAGAAAAACTTGTACAGTTATGTTCATAGTGGCATTGTTCATGATGGTCAAGGAGTAGAAACAACCCATGGTCCAAACAGTGAATAGAAAAGCAAAATGTGGTATATCAATACAATGGAATATTATTTGGTAATCAAAAGGAACAAAATATTGATATATGCTACAACATGGTTGAACCCTGAAACTTACACTTAGTGAAAGAAGCCAGGCACAAAAGGCCACATATATTGTATGGTTCTGTTTAAATGAAATGTCCAGAAGAGGCAAGTCCTCCAAGATAGATAGTAAAATAATGGTTGCCTGGGGCTAGACAGGGAGGACATGGAGTGACAGCTAAAGAGAAAATAAAATGTTCTAAAATTAGACTGTGGCGATGGTAGCACCTGTGAATCTTCACTAAACCACTGAGTTATATAGTTTAAAAATGAGTAAATTATATGGAATATGAGTTATATTTCAATAAAGCTGCTAAAAACAAAGGGGAACAACCAAGACAATAAGAATGTAATATTTAAATAATTATGTTAGAAATAGTCCTATAACTATTTGAATAGGTTTATAACCATTCAAATACCAAACTAATTCCATCTAATACCTCTGAATCAAAACAAATGAAAATGCAACTGCCTGAATATTTTCAAAATATGTGTAGGTAAGATGATTATATAAAAGATACATATTTTTTTCAGTTTTCATAAGGCATTTGAAATTACATAGGTACAGGCAGATAGTAAGACCATGTGAAAATGTGCAAGAAATTCCAAGGGGCTGCTCCTGGCCACTCCTGGATCAGAACCAATTAGAGAATGCTTACAGAAGCTTACATGTCTTTGGGACAAAAGTAACTTCAAAATGGCCTTGTAATTTGAAAGCTGCTACAGAATAACAAATGAGAAACACCATGAGATAGTGTCAAATCAAAGGGTTTGGACTTTTACTCTAAAGCCTTTAAAACAACTGATAGAGTCCAAGAGACCTTGGAGAAGAAAAAAAAGAAAGGAATGATTAGGTCCCTACAATAAGAAAACATTTGTATGGATTTAAAGCCTTGGAAAGATTGATGACAGGATAATGATTGATAAATCACTTTTAATTTAATACCTACTGTATTTCCTGAAAATAAATATTGTATCAAATAAAGGTAGAAGGAACCTTCTATTAGTAAACCTTAATGTTTTAACAAAACCACCTTTGTTAAACTAATACACAATAAAAATTATCTGACTTCAAAAAGTAATCAACCATTTTTACTCTGATGATATTTATACAATATAGCATCATAACATTCATTAAAAATCAAGTTATATAAACTTGGTAGCTAAAAACTAAAGTTATATAAACTTGGTAGCTAAACTTAGTATATAGTGCTCCCTAAGAGACTATTTGCAAGAGTTTCTCAAACTATAATTACTATCTACTCTGCTATTAATTATTCATGCTGTAGCTGATGTATTCTTTTATTTCCCTGGATCACTAGAGGTAAGGGTGGGGAGGATGAGAAGTGAGGAGGAGGGAGAAGGAAAGAGGAGGAAGTAGGGAAGGGGGAGGGGGAGGGAGGAAGAAAGACAATGATGACAATGGGTTAAAGAAACTTGAGGTAAAAAGAGAATGACATTCATAGGTTAAAATTACACATATGTAAATCATCTGTATTTAGACAAATCAAAACTGGAAATAGAGTTGTGTTTTCTCACCAGAAAGTCAAAGAATCGCATAGGTGTTACACAGGAAAAGACCTTAGCACATTATCAATTTTACCATCTACCATGCTTTGCCAAGGAATAGACTCAACATTGGAGACAAGTAATAGTAATCTATTAAATCATTGCTTCGATCTAGAAAGTCTTATAAAAATGGAAATCTTAGAAATCAACTTCCTTCAATGAAGTTGTAGAGAAAAAACATGTAAACATAATCAAATCAACATAAATTCACTTTTGTAAAATTTATAAATCAAATAAATGACTCACTCAATAGCTTTCAGAGTCCCTCAAACTGTGCATTTCAAATAGATTTCCTGTCCCATTATACTATCTAAAGTCGTTGTAAAATGTGTTTTCCTATTTGTTACTTTATTGTTTTCCTTCAAATTTAAGAGTAATTCAACTTACTGTTCATTTTATTTTGAATTATTGTCTTTTCTGTGTATTTCCCTCAACTCAAGTTAATTCTGAGAGCTGTTTTCAAGAAGTTAGATGTTTTCCTAATAGGGAGTATGGTGAGAAACATTTTTCTTTCTTTGACATTCTAAAATTATTTTAAAAACCCATCCTACTTTATATCCATGTTTAATGAAACCATTTTAGTAACATTTTTTTCAGAAATCTTCATTTTTTTAATACAAGATTTTTAGATGTTTAATTTTGGGAATCTTATGGTCATTTTCCTTTCAAGGAACAAATATAAGACATAAAGATCAGACAGACTTGGAATTAGGAGAGGTCAATCGTCACTCATGCTTCAGGAATGCCTTTGGAGAGGCATTCCTTTCACATTTTTTTAGGCTCAATTTTTAATTTAAAACGCACTAAAGTTCTCTCTGGCCAATTTCACCTCCAAAGTCCTATTATTTAACTCCTATTCCATAAGAAAAGTCAATAGAAATGTAGATGGCAACAATCAGACATTTGTTTTACAAAAAACTTTGTACCCATAGAGAGCTTCCTTTAAATTTTATCATTGATTTCTAGAGATAAGGGTAATTCGTTTTCAAACAGTCACCTCAATTCTTCTGATAAACTTATTTCTTGACTCAGAAAAATGATGTTGTTGGACTTCCCTGGTGGTCCAGTCAGGGTTAAGAAACTGCCCTGCAGTGCAGGAGACACAGGTTCCGTCCCTGGTCCAGGAAGATAACACGTATCTTGGAACAACAAAGCCCCTGCACCACAACTAGCGAGCCCATCAGCTGAAACTCCTGAAGCCCAAGTGCCCTAGATCCCACGCACCACAGCTGGGCTTGCCTCCGCCCGCAGCAACTAAAGAAAGTCTGAAAGCAGCAGCAACGACCAGCACAGACAAAAATCAATCAATCAAGTGTACCAAAGAAAAAAAAAGATATTGTCCACAATAAAAATTAAAACATTTAAAATTACATATTATAAGAATGAGTTAAAAATCTAACAAATCTTCATTAAAACGATGAAGAATTAAGCACTTACTTTCACTTGAAGATCCTCAGAACTTTCAGTTGACATGTACAAAGAGAGCAGGACAGGCAGAATGTTTGTGACAGCGACGGCCCGTGCATGCTCAGGAGTGTGTCTCCCAATGTGTCCCAAGGCCCAGGCGGCAGCAGCCTTAATATGGTCTTCTGGTTCTTCTGACAAGCAGAGGGACAACTGGGGCACACCCTGCAGTGTGGATCAAAAGAGTGAGAGTTACGAACCCAGGGCAGGATTAAAAGGTCTTCCATGTCTCTCAGACATTAGAAGAATCATTTCAGTCTTGATCCTTTTTTTCCTTTAAACTGTTCAATAAATGAGTACTTCACAGGAGCCGTCATTTTTCAAGTCAATAAAACGACTAGAACTAATTTACCTTAATTATCTGTAACAATCCAACTAAACTAAGTATCTCTACTAGCGTTTGCTCTCCAAACAGAGGCATTTAACCAAAAAACAGATGCCACAGGATAGTATTTAGGCAAAGCCAGATACCACTGTGACAAATTAAAAATGCATAGGAGTTTAAAATCATTTGCTTTGCTTCTAAACTAAAAATGTTAATTTAGAATCTTTTTAAAAATTAACTTTTCATCAAGAGATCCAAAAACAAAATACCTACTATAGACCCAAAATCAAATGAATAATATGAGCAAGAATCCTATTTAAGTAAATTTTAGGTGAAATATATTCACTAAAATCTTTCCTGAAATAGTAAATATCCATTACTTTTGGTCAAAATTTACACAATAGTTTTGCCCCATTTAATCTGACTGAATGTCAAAGAAGGGATGAGTACTTTTATCACACTGATGGCATGTGCTTGTATTTTGTACTTCAAACTTCAATCGTAGCTAAATAAAACAGAATTAACTAAAGGGCCTCAAATGCATCACAGCTTATATACCCAAAGAAGAGTCAAATAACCAAATCAAATTATAATTCATTCTGTATGGGCATAACTTTCTAACTTGAGACTAAACTATCTAATGCCGATACTAAATTATAACCTTAAATTCAGTACCGCAAAAGCCACTATCACATGGTCATCCTACCACAAGCAAAGGCCAAATGATCGTCTATAGTTTTTTTCCCCTCCACCTTTATATTTCTTTTCTTTTTTTTTTTTAATTTTTTGGCCACACCACTTAGCACATGGGATCTTAGTTCCTCGACCAGGGATCAAATCCAAATCCCCATGCACTGGAAGCAAGGAGTGTTAAACACTGGACCACCATGGAAGTCCCTAAATTTGGCTATTAAGACCAATTTCCAGAAGAGATCTGCCATATTACTTCTTTGACTTCTTTCTTACAACTAAAAATGTGTGTCAGCCCATACAAAAAAAAAGGTCAGAATCTTTTCTATCTTCAGAATGAGGCAACTTTCCAGAAAGTCCATACATCTGAGACATACCAAGAATGAAGAAGCAGGAGGAAAAGAAGACAGTCCCTAAAATGACGACTTACTAGCCATGGCTCTTATGAACAGCAAACGAGACAAGAAGCGTGACAGTGTTTTGAACGTTAGAAAGTATTATTTAGATGGGAGGTATTGTCAGTCCTGACAGTACTACACAGAACCAGAACGAATGACGCAATGCTGTGTGATCGGCCTCAAACTGCTGCTGCCCCCACCTTGATCTTCAATTAAATGAAAGACAACCAGGTGTGAGAGGCCAGCAGCCCCAGACCAAAGAGGCGGAGCACCTCCTGGATAATCTGGGGCAGAAACACAGGAAGCAGAAGCAATCGCGGCTTCTTTCCTCCTCCTTCCTGTGTGTGGACTTTCTGACAATCCACACAAGAACCGAGAATCAAAAATTCCAATAATATCCCCACTGTGACCCTTCCGGAAGCAGCACTACTGCCCTAGTCACTATCAGAGTCTTTGGTAATAGAAGAACAAAAGGAAAAGCTCAGGATAAAGAGGGACTGAAGTCAAGTATTATCAAGGAATAGGTGGAAAATAAAGATCTGAGGCTTCTTTTTATTCTGAGGATTAGTAAAGGATAAAAAAAAATCCACACTTCTGTTTAACATACAGCAGCGGGTTTTCCATGCTGATAAGAAACTTGCACCCTAGAGGGTTGCCAGAGACACTGGGAGCACACAGCCTTTGAAGCGTGCTTCAGGAGATCAATATTTACTCATTCAACAAATATTTTTTGAGCACCTACTACGAGCCAGGGTTACTCAATCTGGTAGGTTAATATCGAGTTGAAAACTGAGATAAGGCCAAATCCCTCGAGCAAGCAAACAGAAAACACTGCTATCCGACATGTGCCCATGTACTCTGAATTGCCCACGTCTAAGAAGAGAAATTAGCTCCTGGAAGCTAAAGGAGAGAGAGCCCTCCATACAAGATGATACAAATGACCATTGGGTATGTTAGTTGTCTTTAATCAAAGTATGCTTTACATATTTGTAAAGCCAATCTTTCAAGATACAAAATACACATTACTTAGATACAGATAATACTAATACTCAGAGGTGCTGACATTTTATTAATATTAAACACTGAGTAAAACTTCAAACTTCCTGCCAAGTCAACCTTACTTTAAGCATTGCTCTGGCAAACTTACTAGTAAGCCTGGAAAAAAGCTGGTAATTCTTTGTCTCTGATCAGTTATATTGTACACTCTGTGGGAGAGTATTAATCTCTGGTCTGTCTTAGAGGATCTCCCTGCAAGAATCAGGGGGAAAGGAAGCAAGGACAAACCTTGGAAATGATGACTGCCATTGCCAGGTTCTCAGAATGAGCTGCCACGTAGCCGAGCAGCATGATGCCAGGCAGCCTTATGTTCCCTTTGCAGGACCCAATGCAGTCTATCACGGCAGCAACTCCCCCAGCGTTCACTATCAGCTGAGAAAGCTAAGAGAAAAGAGGAAGAGTTACATTATCATGGCCCTAAAGTATGAGATGATTTTTACTATTTTTTAAAAATATTTTGTAGAGGATATTTTGGTTTTATTATTAGCAGTATACTGTGCTGGGTCTTCATTGCAGCATGCAGGCCCCACAGCATGTGGGATCTCGGTTTCCCCAGCAGGGACTGAACCTGTGTCCCCTGTATTGCAAGGTGGATTCTCAATCACTGGACCACGAGGGAAGTCCAGTATAAGACGACCTTTGAATATTATTTTCAGTTCGGTTCAGTTCAGTTCAGTCGCTGAGTCGTGTCCAACTCTTTGCGACCCCATGAACCACAGTACGCCAGGCCTCCCTGTCCATCACCAATTCCTGGAGTTCACCCAAACCCATGTCCATTGAGTTGGTGATGCCNCTTTCACAGCATCATCTTTCAGGATTTGAAATAGCTCAATTGGAATTCCATTACCTCCACTAGCTTTGTTCATAGCGATGCTTCCTAAGGCCCATTTGACTTCACATTCCAGGATGTCTGATAATATTATGTTAGCATTGCCAAATTTAAAAATTTCAGACCTAAAAAATGGTAAAGAATGCACCTGCCAAGGCAGGGGACTCAGGTTCAATCCTTGGGTCGGGAAAATCCCCTGGAAAAGGAAATGGCAACCCACTCCAGTATTTTTGCCTGGGAAATCCCATGGACAGAGGATCCTGGCAGGCTACAGTTCATGGGGTCACAAAAGAGTTGGACACAAGTTAAGGACTAAACAACAAAATCTGAAATATCATTTGAAAGTATTATATTTATCAAAGAAATATACAAGGGTAACACTCCTGCCATTTCTAATTACAGAATATGCTCACTGTGAGCCTCTCTGCTGTTCAATTTTTCTTACATGACTTTTATCCTTATCATAATAGATGTCAAAGTTCCTCACATAAACACTAAACCTAGGGCTAGTTCATAACTAGGTAACTGCTGAAACCTCTCCCTGTCGCCTCCGTACAATGTGTGAGTATGAAGCAGATTAATCACTCAATGCTGAAAGATGAGGTCAATCTTGAAATATTCTAGCCTCATTATCTGTCCTTTGCTAGCAATGATCACTAGCTGTTGGCACTCCAATTTTGAAAAATCTCAACCAGATAAAGATGTTGGGTGAAATAAAGAAAAAATACTGAAGAGTTTGGTAAAATGAAATTGATTCATGAAAATATGCACAGCAAAAGACACAACTTCAGAATCTACCCAAGTTCGCTTTGTCTCTAATCTTTTCCCATCTAAGAACCCAGAGCAGGAACCACTGTGTATGAGTGGCTGAGCAGGGAGTTGGTGATCGCTCCCAACCTGGAGAGGCACTATCTCTCACTACACCCAGATGACCTAGAGTGACAGGACGACAAAGGTCCACGGTCCCTACAACTTGGAAATGGAAAGCAGACAATGATTAATGATTAAAAATTGAGATTTCAGACTCAAACTCCATTGCTACAACCCAGTGGTTCTCAAGTGGGGGCACTTTTGTCCTCTTGGAGACGGTTATACATGGGGACATTTTTGATTGTCAACTTAGGGAAGGGGTGCTCCTAGCATCTAGTGGGCAGAGGCCAGAGATGCTGCTGAACATTCACCCTACAGTATACAGACAGCGCCCCCCACAACAAGGATCATCTCGTCCAAAACGTCCACTGTGCTAAGGGTGAGAAACCCTCACAACACGTGATACCACCCAGGGGCCTGTCAACAAATTGATGTTCTGCTTAACAACTAAAACTAATGGCATGTAGTTGTATTTTGAAGCTGATTTCTTTTCCCCTTGTTTTACCTCGGGTGTATGTTTTGCAATCTCTCTAATTAAAGTAGAAGCGTTTTTCTTCACGTATTCATCTTTGTCCTTCAGACAGGTAAGTACCACTGGAAAAATCTCTGCTTCGACCACCATTTCTGCCAGATCCACAGAATGTTTTGCAATCTGACTGAGAGCTGAAAGGACCTGACGCTGTTCAACAAAAACCAAACCCAAACGTTACACAGGGTCCACTGTAGAGTTCAGATGTAATTTAAACAGCTTTGTACACATTCAAATTCCTTTATAAAGAGGAAGAAATAATCAAAAATCCAACATAAGCTAAGAGTCTTGAAGTATGCACCGCCCACTCTTATACCTAAATACTCAATTTCTCAAATTTCCTAATTTCCAAATTGAACATCTTAGTTCACACTATTGACTATTTAAATATTTACCTATTGAGGCTGGTCAAAGAATATGACCTTTGGGTGAATATTATTTCTTAATTATGCACTACTTAAATCATTCATTTATGATAAGTACAGTAATGTAATACAAACATGATCAAGGAGAACTTTGGGCATGTGGCTGTTATCGGTTTTAAAGAATTTCACATTGTCTAATTAACATCAATCTTAAAATCTTATAGAATATAACTATTATACTATAAAAGTATAATTGGTGACTATTAACTGAAAATTAAATTTTAGAAAGCTCGAAAGACTAATATGGCCATTTTCATAGGAAACGTAAATATAATAGTGGGCTAGAAAACCTTTAGGTCCCTTCTAACTCTGAGGTTTAATCGTGACATGATTCCTCACTTTAATTATTAATTCTGATGTTACTTCTAATTTTCAGCATTGCATGTACTTTTCCCCAGTCACATCTTGATTGTCCAATCCTTACAGCATAGTTTCCACACACAAAAGGACCCAAATACATAATATACCCAGACCTGTTTTGCACCATAATTTACTGTCTAAAAATGTCTACTATCTATCTGCACAAATATCGTTTCCATTTTCTTAGATTATTGGAATCCTGGTTTGTTTGTTTCTCAGCTTTACTTTTAAATACCTTCAGTTTAGCGTCAGGGTTCAGGATCATCTGGGCTAAGTGAGCAATCACTCCTGCATCCACCACTGTCTGTGCTAACTCTGGAGAATGCTTTGCGATATCACTGAGGGCTGAAACAGCAATCCTTTTCAAAGCAATTTCTGGCTCCTGGATACAGAGCACTAAAAGAGGAACAGCTCCCGCATCCACCACAGCTTGTGACAGCTCTGTGGGTCCAAGAAAAGTAATTAAGTGAGTATGGGTGACTGACCCTTGTACAAGCCACTTTTCACCCTGACAGATACAGCAAAGCGAAAAGAGGAGGGTGTACTTCACTGTCTCGACATCTGCATTTCAAATCAGCCTTCCTGGTTTCATGAACCATGTGGGCCAATCGTGAGCTGAAAAGAATACAGGTCAATAGATGGACNGTGGCTGTTATCGGTTTTAAAGAATTTCACATTGTCTAATTAACATCAATCTTAAAATCTTATAGAATATAACTATTATACTATAAAAGTATAATTGGTGACTATTAACTGAAAATTAAATTTTAGAAAGCTCGAAAGACTAATATGGCCATTTTCATAGGAAACGTAAATATAATAGTGGGCTAGAAAACCTTTAGGTCCCTTCTAACTCTGAGGTTTAATCGTGACATGATTCCTCACTTTAATTATTAATTCTGATGTTACTTCTAATTTTCAGCATTGCATGTACTTTTCCCCAGTCACATCTTGATTGTCCAATCCTTACAGCATAGTTTCCACACACAAAAGGACCCAAATACATAATATACCCAGACCTGTTTTGCACCATAATTTACTGTCTAAAAATGTCTACTATCTATCTGCACAAATATCGTTTCCATTTTCTTAGATTATTGGAATCCTGGTTTGTTTGTTTCTCAGCTTTACTTTTAAATACCTTCAGTTTAGCGTCAGGGTTCAGGATCATCTGGGCTAAGTGAGCAATCACTCCTGCATCCACCACTGTCTGTGCTAACTCTGGAGAATGCTTTGCGATATCACTGAGGGCTGAAACAGCAATCCTTTTCAAAGCAATTTCTGGCTCCTGGATACAGAGCACTAAAAGAGGAACAGCTCCCGCATCCACCACAGCTTGTGACAGCTCTGTGGGTCCAAGAAAAGTAATTAAGTGAGTATGGGTGACTGACCCTTGTACAAGCCACTTTTCACCCTGACAGATACAGCAAAGCGAAAAGAGGAGGGTGTACTTCACTGTCTCGACATCTGCATTTCAAATCAGCCTTCCTGGTTTCATGAACCATGTGGGCCAATCGTGAGCTGAAAAGAATACAGGTCAATAGATGGACCTCCATTTACATGAACACATTTGAGGTAGATTAGGCTGAAATGGCTTGTTATTCTTTTTTTTTTTTTTTTAAGAGAGTAAGCAGATGTCAGCTGTTTAAGCTCTGACAATTCTGCACTTCTCAATAGGCAAGCATTTTATGCATGGTTTACAATAACAGAGAAAATTAAAGTACCAAAAATTTACCAACCACACTAATTAGGCAGTATTTTGTGCTATTTACATGAGTAAACATTAATATGAATCTCGTGCCAGTAATGTCGATTTTTTAATTCCTTTCATCTTATTGTACTTTTAAAAGATTTTTTCAAACTTTGTACACAAAAGGTGCATTTTTGTTGTACATACAAAAACATTTTAAAAAATGAGAACTATAACCAAACAACAGGATTTAATATATATAAATTTTAACATTAAAGAAATTAATCATAAGCATTTGATGTCAGAAATAATATCTTTCGAATATACATGTTGATTTACTTGTGTGTCCAAGAATAACAGCTATTAAAAAATAACACAATTTTTAAATTACAGAGAATGTGAGGCAAACAGGCAGACCCATATATGTGTAAAAAATGTCATTTCAGAAGCATAAAATACACTACATAGTTACAGATCCTACTCTTGTGTTCATGGACTCTTACTGAATCACATACATCCATTTCTACAACCTCTTCCTTTCAAACTATGTTCTAATTTTCTCAGATGTGTAGCAGCTTGACAATTTATATCTTTTTTGTTATTTAAAATTTTTTTTTTATTGGAGTATAGTTGCTTTACAATGTTGTATTAGTTTCTGCTGTACAGCAAAGTGAATCAGTTATACATATATATCCCCTCTTTTTTAGATTTCTTTCCCATTTAGGTCACCACACAGCAGAATGTTAATTGGTACAGCCACTATGGAGAACAGTATGGAGAGGCCTCAAAAAACTAAAAACAGAATTATCATATGACCCAGCAATTCCACTCCTGGACAATTTATGTCAATAGCCAAATTATCAATTCGGCATATCACTTAGTCTTTAAAGAAGAGTCTTTAATTTTTCAAACAACTGGTAATATCACATTTTCTAAAAGGAAAAAATGTTAGAAAATGAAGGTCAGTGTTCAACACTTGTTTTCCTTCAATTATTATAATTATCTGAGAAGTCCCATATTGTATAAACGATTCATTCATTCTTTCATTAAACAAGTATTAATGGAAGGTTATTATGTGCCAGACTCATTCAAGGCTGGTGCAAAAGATACACTTCTACAAATTAACATTATACTGATTAGCAAATATGTTTCAATTAAAAAATCCAGTGTGAAATATGAAATACAATGGGAAGTTAATATGTAATCTCAAGAACCAGATAAGAGGAATATGTTTTTTAAAAAAAAGGTGGGGAGGGGACTCTCTTGGTGGTCCAGTGGTTAAGACTCTGCTTTTACTACAGGGAGCATGAGTTCAATCCCTATTCAGAGAAATAAGATCCCACATGCTGCACAGTATGCCCAAAAAGTAAAACTAAAAAATAATTTTGTAATTAAAAAAAAAAGACAACAGCAGCAACTGACTGGAATATCCACCTCAAATCAATAGAAGACATTCCTCAGAAACCTCTCTGAGATTCTACTGCCATTCCCTGAAGACCAACAATTTAGCAGGTAAAGCAGGTGATCACTCTTTCTTCCCAAGGGAAAAGGGAAGAAAACATAAGGGTGTGATATCATGCAATTTCCAGATATAATTTTTATATTCTACTTTAATAATTAGCATGTTAATTTAATTCAATTCAAATTATACAGGTGTGGTATGGTTGTTGCTGTTGTTCAGTTGCCCCATTGTGTCTGACTCTATGTGACCCCATGGACTGCAGCACACCAGACCTCTCTGTTGTATGGTAACATCAGCTTTATATAGTCATATTCAAGGGTGCCTGGAATCTATATATCCAGGTGACCCTTGAACAACAGTGGATTTGATCCATGTGGGTTCACTTGTAGGTGGTCTTTTTCAATGATAAACTCTGCGGTACTGCACCATCAGTGGTTGATTGGATTCAGAATCTCAGATATGCAGGAAGTGATAATATGAGGGCTGACTATAAATTATACTCAGATTTTCCACTCCAGGGAGGGTCAGCACCTCTAACTCCCACATTGTTCAAGGTCAACTCTACTGGGCTAAATACTTTATTTTGAGAAAGCATAAGGATTACTTCATCTATGTATGTATTTTCACTTTTACACACTGTTTCTAAGAGTAAAGAATATACAATGAACAATTAAAAGTACTATTAATGAAAACAAAGTTCTTTAAAACAAATATTACCATTGTAACTCCCATACATTTTATTCTTTCCTTGAATAATTGAGTACTGTTATCCTCCTTTCCCTGAACTCTTATGAAAGAAACCCCAGTTTTTCTGGCTTGTTACCCATTTCCATCTAAAGCTGCTTTCCATTCTTTCTGAAATAGTGATGCTAAATGAGGGGAAAGATGGGGAGGGCACCAAAGAAAGTCATGGATGTTATGGAAAAACCCGAATGAACCTTTTGGCCAATCCAATATATTACACAAACCACAGGCTAACTATTTCATCCTGCCTCTATTGCTCTTTTTTCCTGTGGTGTATCTTTCTTCTTTTCCATACCATTGCTTCCTCTGGTATTTCTGTACCAGTCGCAGTTGGCTTCTTGTCAGTCAGGGCATGGGCTTGTGAACCCCTCCTGGCAAATGGGACCTGGGTAGAAGTCAGCTGGAAGCATCTGTGAGAGATTTTCCTCTGTAATAAACAGAGATACACAGGAGGAAACACCACCTCATCTGTGCTGGACATGGGCACATCTGCCTGCAAATGACATCTGGGAACTCCTACATCCATCTTGCAACTGTAATAGGAGAAATCACCAATATGCTGAGGATGGCTGAGTACAAAAATAAGAAACATCTGGGTCCCCTGTGACACTGTTCAGCTGCATAACCAACCTTGGAATGGCCCTGACTCTGAATTTTGTGTCATGTGAAATGAAAAACATCCTCAGGCTTAAGCCATGTGTGGTTGATAGTCTAACTTACAGCCCCAGCCATACTGATATGATTCTGTCCTCTCTCAGGCGTGGTGTATTGCTCTCTTTTCTGGTCATTTAGTGTTCATTACATGCTTACTATGTGCCAGAAACTGGGTTAGTTAGATCTTGGGGAAGCCAAATAGAGTAAAACATTGCTCTGTCCTGGTGGACTTTGCTAAAGGTGAATGTGTGAACAGCCCGCAGTGCAGAGTGGGGCTGGGAGTCAAGTACGTGGAGTGTTTGGGGTGCAAAATGCACAGGGTGCAATTTCAGGCAGGGCTTCCCATTTTCCTTCCATCTCCCCTTTTCTTCTTCCCTATACTTTTCTATTCTTAAAAAAAAAAAAAAAAGCTGGAGTAACCAAAACCCTTACAAAAATCTGATATAAAAGTTAATACCCATAGAGGACTTCCCTGGTGGTCCAGTGGCTAAAACTCTGTGCTCCCAACCCAGGGGACCCGGTTCAGTTCCTGGTCAGGGAACTCAGTCCCACAAGCTGCAACTAAAAGATCCTGCTTGCGGCAACTAAGACTCAACACAATCAAATAAATAAATACATTTTTTAAAGTTACTCCCCTTAGGAGAAATCTCACAGAATTAATTTTAACTCTAATTTGGAAATGAGTTTGGGTTATTTAATTAATTATTACACTTTGGAAATCAAAAATTGATATGTACAGATGTTCATAAAAGTTTTGACCAGGGGAAAAAACAAGCCAAGAAATTTATCTTCAGTGTGGGAAAATATCTTAACCTCCTTATAAATTTTAAATGAATCTTCAAAAAGTGAAACTTTAACAACTATATCTTCTTTTATGCAAGAACATGTGACATAATCATATACTGTTAGGTAACCAGCAAGATTAGAAGTAGTTACGCATAATTATTCTCTGAAAAATTACAAATATATTCTAGAAATACTATTCACTTTCACACTTTCCTTCTTGTCTTAATTCACGCCTTTGTTACAGTTAAAATATTAATTTTTTAAATGCTAAGTGTTATTCATTTTAAACAATTTTTTAGGCTTCAAATTGTCAGTGGAAATAAAGCTATCCAATAGCACCTTCCTTATTCATGAATAATAATTAAAGCCACTGATTGCATGCATGTAGACAACTGATATACAGTCCTCAGATCTGATGACCAGCTATTTTCAGCCAAGGAATAACTAGTTCTCTTCGGCCTCCTCAATACCTCATTGCTGAGTGAAGGAAATGAGGCAGCCATCTCTATGGAACCGTGACAAGCTCAGTATGACTTTAGATTTAATTTTTTAAACAAAAAGAGACAAAGATAAAAGGGGGGACATTTGAGATCAACAACATTCATAAGATTACTAGTATCTAAAGCTGGATGAATCAAATATTATAATTGACTTTATGCTGACTAGACAGGAACAACACAGACAGGAAAGTCCATCAGTGTATAACAGGTACAGGTAAACCCGGGTGCATCAGGCAAAAGTGATTTTGCTTTAACAGTGCTCATCATGGCCTTAAGGCTTCTCTGGTGGCTCAGTGGTAAAGAATTCACCTGCCAAGGCAGGAGCTGCAGGTTCAATCCCTGGGTTGGGAAGATCCCCTGGAGAAGGAAATGGCACCCCACGCCAGTATTCTTGCCTGGGAAAACCCATGGACAGAGGAGTCTGGTAGGCTACAGTCCATGGGGTCACAAAAGAGTTGGACACAACTAAACAACCACCATGGCCTTCACCCCTCTTAATTGTCACAGCTCATGGTTTGGTTAGATCAGCAGTGGTAAAGACAGGGCCCAGGCAAGTAATTAAAATAAGTGAAGCCAGAGGAATAATAACCGAGAGGGGAGCATAGTAAACTGGAAAAACACATACACAAGATACAAGGAGCACCAACTACTCAGCTTCTTCAGCCCAGCGCTGCCGCATGGAAATGCAGACCTAACCACTGTCAGATCCTTGGATTTTTCCAGAGAAGCCAGACATCTGATTGCCTTGTTTTTAAGTTTTGGAAACTTTAAAAAACAAAAAAAAAACACTGTGTAAGACAACATGCGTGCATGTGTGCTAAGTCATTTCAGTCGTGTCTGACTCTTTTGCGACCTCCATGGACTGTAGCCCGCCAGGCTCCTCTATCCATGGGATTGTCCAGGCAAGAATACTGGAGTGGGTTGTCGTGCCCTGCCCCAGGAGATCATCCCGACCCAGGGATCGAACCCACTTCTCTTATGTCTCTTGCATTGGCAGATAGGTTTTTTTACCACTAGTGCCACCTGGGAAGTCCCTTAAAACAACATAGTGCGGGACAAATAAAATATGTTCATCATTTTACAATCTTAGGCTTAAATCTTAAACCTTCTGAAATGAGCTGTGGGGACTTTCTGGATACGAAAAAGGTGTAGTTCTCTCTACTTTTGATTCTTAAAGACATGTTGTGGAGTCATAAAGGAAGAACCACTATTGTGGTTATATAAGAAAATTCAGAGGTGAATTCCAAGAAACTGACAAAAACCTAAAAACTGGCCTGTAAAAAAAGGATTAATCTAAACATATATTATGATACTCAGCTAATTTTCCTGCTCACAATGGCAATATAGGAGGGAAGAATTTGAGCAAAATTAAGTGATCCATCATGAGAACTCACAAAAAGGACTCAAAATGAAGAAGTTCTCCAAAAAGAAAAGAAAGGAAAAAATATGTATATATATTTAGCACACTAATTCAAACGTAATTAGGCAACTCAAACACCTCAGGACTCTAATTTCTTTTAACTTTATTGCTATATATTTTTCCAAACACTGCTTGTAACTCACTGTTTTTAAACCCAACAAAAAGTTATGTTTTACAGTATTTGCTTCATTAAAAATAAAATTATGAATCATTATTTCTTTGCATTTAGTTTGCCCTATTTATCGGTTTAAAAGATAGGCTGGTTTTGCATCTGGCTGTAAAACACATAACTGTATTACTTCAAAACCTTTTTGAAATAAAGCAGGTTAAAAAAAGATTTAAGATTTGGCTACAACTTATGATGTTACTCTTACATTATCAAGCCATTCAACCAAGTTTTTCATGATTTGGTAAAATCACAGTCAAAACAAATACAGAGTTGCAATCACCAAAGTTGGTTATATGCTGACCATTGGTGGCTCAGACTGTAAAGAATGACTGCAGTACAGGAGCGCTGGGTTTAATCCCTGGGTTGGGAAGATCCATTGGAGGAGGGCATGGCAACCCGCTCCAGTAGAGGAAGCTCATGGGTTACAATCCATGGCGTCGCAAAGAGTCAGACGTGACTGAGCAGCTAAGCACAGCACAGCATACTCCAGTTTGACTTTAGAAATGTCACTTCCAAAGTAGAAGAATTTGTCTAGTTTTTGGTCTAATCCATTGTTTACAATGGGTTGTTACCTACTGCGATGTAACATCACACCAAACTCAGCTGCTTAAAACAGGAAACATGTATAGTCTTATTGTTTCTATAGGTCAGGAATCTGGGAGCGGCTCAGCTGGAGGTTCCGGCGGTGACCTCTCACTAGGTTGCGATCAAGCCGTTAGCTAGGGCTGCAGGTATTGCAGGCTTGACTGGGTCTACAGCATCTTTTCCCAGCACAGCCATGGGAATGTTGGAAGAAGGCATCAGTTCCTCCCTGTTTCTGGGTCCTTCCATAGGCTGCTCCCGATGAGGCTTCCCCAAGAGTGAGAGATCCACAGGAGAGAATCCAAGACAAAAGCTGTAGTCTTTCCTAATCTAAGCTCAGAAGGCACATACCCTCACTTCTGCTATATATCTTTGGTGCAACATGGAAGCAGATCACACAGGGATGTGAAGAGGAGGAGGCAGACATGGAAGCCAGCTAGCAAGAAACCTTTATTCTACACCAATACATCTGACAGAGGCAACATTCTCTTGCAGTTAACAGTTAACTAGAGCTTTAATTCTGAGTTGAGAAGTTGACATCTCCAATTGCAGGTGGGAGTGTGAAAAAGTAGAAGGAATTTGCATATTATTATGAAAAAAATCTAATCTATGATTTTTATTTATCCCCCACCCTCGCAAATGCCGTTTTTCCTACTCATCATTTCCATACCATTTCTCTCCACCCAGTCTTCAGAACCATCCATCTAACCTTACACATGGGTTGAGTGTTTGAGAGATTAAAGGTTAACGTACATCCATCCATCCATAAATACATACATATGCTTTGAAGGTTAAATAATTCTAGCTCCTTTAAAAAGTCAAGTGAGTCAAATAAGCCATTGATCTGGAGTTAATGGGGCCTTAGTAAGAAATTACAATCAGCTGGAATGATGGCACACTTATACAAGGCTCAAGCATAAAAAAACAGCTTCAAAATATGGAAAGGAAAAGTCAAGAAGTGGAGATGAGAGAAAAGAGAAGGTAGGAAAAAACAAAGACTTTGGTATGGCCTTGGAAGATAAAGCAATTTTTAAAACCCCAATTTTAGTGACTTTCAGTTTCATACTTATAACTACTCAACAGCTGAGACTAGGCTGAATGGAAGAAGGCAGACCTACAGAGAGGATCTGGAGAGCTCTTGGGATGAAACAATAAATTACTTGGAATCAGCTTTTTACAAAATATGCTTTTTGTATCTAGAAATGTTTCCATTCATTTCCACTTGCTTTAGGGACTTCCCTGGCAATCCAGGTTAAGTTTAAGACTCCGTGTTTCCAACATAGGGGATGTGGATTCAATCCCTGGTCAGGGAACTAAAATTCCAAATGCCATGTGGCACACACCCACCCCTACCCCCGGCAAAAAAAACACCCAAACAAAAAATGCATTTCCACTTGCTTTACATAATACTGCAACCACAATTGTATTTTCACTCTACCTACAATCTGCAAAAACAAAACAATCTTAAGTGGATTTTAAGATGTTTAAAAAGATTTTATTAAACTTTGAACCTTCAAACTTCATTAGCATTTGTTATTTGCTTCGGGCCCCTAGAAGCTCAGGCTAACAGAGGAGCTAAACAGTAAAGGGTCAGCTGTGCCCTAGTGGAATTCTCTGAGAACACACAAAGGAGAGAGGAAACAGAAACAAAATACTGGATGGTTAGAAAGTGCACAGGACGTTTTCATACAAGGGCTCCCGGGTCAGCAGTTCTTGGTGTGACTCCTTCTGAGTGACTCCTTGAAGTTAGCCTTGGGCCTCCACTGTCCACTTTTATTCCTGAGGATGAGCTCCCCCAACAGCGTTAATAATTGCATAATGTCCCACTGAGCAAATATGCTATAGTTTACTTAACCATCCCCCCAACTCAGGACACTTAATTGTTTTGTGGGTTTGGGGTTTTGCATTATTAAGTACAGTGCTTTAAGATTATGTAGCCTGCCAGGCTCCTCTGTCCATGGGATTCTCCAGGCAAGAATACTGGAGTGGGTCACCATTTCCTTCTCCAGGGGATCTTCCCGACCCAAGGATCAAATCTGGGTCTCTCGCATTGGAGGCAGGCGCTTTAACCTCTGAGCCACCAGGGAAGCCCATTTAACCTTTGCTACATACCAACTGATCCAAACTCAACGACATAAAGCATCATTTTCTCTCTCACACTTTCTGTGGGTCAGAAATCCATGAGCTGTCTAGCTGGGTGGTTCAGGCTTGGAATTTCTCTTGAAATTGCTACTACACTGTCTGTGGGGGCTGCAGTCATCTCTGAAGGCACAATTGGGGTAGTATCTGCTTCCAAGCTCACTCACATAGTTCTAGAAAGCTCCATTTCTTGCTGGCTGTCAAAGACCTTACAACACAGGCCTTTCCATGGGCTACCTGAGGGTCCTCATGTCATAGCAGTGGCTTCCCTCCAGGCAAGTGATGAGAGACCCCCTAAACAGAATCATTGTAAAGGCTTGTAAAGCTGGTCACCCATGCTCAGAAGTGGCAGACCATTGTTTCTGCTGCAGTCTAGTGGTAACACAGATCAATCCTGGTATGATATGGGAGGGACTGTACCAGGGTGAGAATGCCAGGATGCGGGATATTTGAGGGGATTCTTGGAGTCTAGCTACCATGTGGAATATTCATACATACATATTCCACACGTTAGACAAACATACACGTTTGTAGGTGTGTGCACGCATGTGTATATTTACTTAAGACAGATGCTCTGAGGAGGTGGTCCTGAGAAGAAGGATGGTGGCTTTTTAAAATTAATTAATTTATTTTAATTGGATGATAATTATTATACAATATTGTGATGGTTTCTGCCATACATAACATGAGCAGGCCATAGGTATACATGTGTCCCCCCAATCCTGAATGCCCCCTCCCACCTCTCTTTCCACCCTATCCCTCTAGGTTGTCCCAGAGTACAGGCTTTAGCTGCCCTGCTTCAGAAGTTCTTGATATTTTTAGATTAAGCCACAAGAAACTGCTGTTTTTGTTACGTCAAGACCAATCAAATATAGGTAATCTCATATAGGTCAAGGTAATAAGCAGTGCGATACTGTTTTCCAAAGGGGATTNAATCCTGAATGCCCCCTCCCACCTCTCTTTCCACCCTATCCCTCTAGGTTGTCCCAGAGCACAGGCTTTAGCTGCCCTGCTTCAGAAGTTCTTGATATTTTTAGATTAAGCCACAAGAAACTGCTGTTTTTGTTACATCAAGACCAATCAAATATAGGTAATCTCATATAGGTCAAGGTAATAAGCAGTGCGATACTGTTTTCCAAAGGGGATTATCAATATGGGGGCCTCACTGACAATGTACAAGTCTGATAGTTTGGCCACTTATAAAGTATATTTCAGCCCTTACATTAGTAAGTGGTTGCTTGAAGTTGACTCATCATTTATTTCTCCCCAAATAGTACATTTAGTTCCATATTCCTTAACTTACTACATATCACCATTCAGCTAGACAGAATAATTTAAGCATATTAAGTGACTTTCTGAGGCCACAGCATCACCACTTCATTGCCTTTTAACAAAAAAACACAGAGCACAGCACAGGAACTCTAAGTCAGTACTGTCAGTTGGGAACATGAGCCACATATTTAAAATTTTCTAGTAGCCACACTTAAAAAGTAAAAAGAAATAGGTGAGATTAATTTTAATCATGGGATAGAGATTGATTTTAATCACGGCATTATTTCATTCATTTTGATGGCTGAGTAGTATTCCGCTATATACATGTACTACATCTTCTTTATCAATTCATCTATCAATGGACATTTGTTTCCATATCTTGGCTACTGTGAATAATGCTGCTATGAATGGAGGGGTACATGTATCATTCTGAATTAGAGTTCTGTCTGGATATATTTCTAGGAAGGGAATTGCTGGATCATTCAGCAACTCTAATTTTAGCTTTCTGAGGAACCTCCATACTATTTCCCATAGTAGCTGTACCAACTTATATTCACACCAGCAGTATAGGAGGGTTCCCCTCTTCTCCATACCCTCTCAAGCATTTTGTTATTTGTGACTTTTTGATAATCGCCATTCTGACTGATGTGAGGTAGTACCTCATCGTCATTTTGACTTGCATTTCTCTAAAAATTAGTGGTACTGAGCATCTTTTTTATGTGCCTATTAGACATTTGTATTTCTTCTCTGCAGAAAGAAGACACTGAGGTCTTCTGCCCATGTTTTGATTGGTTGTTTCTGTTGTTGAGTTATAGTTGTATGAGCTGTTTGTATGTTTTGGAAATTAAGCCCTTGTGAGTCACATTGTTTGCAAATATTTTCTTCTATTCTATAA
Organism: Neotragus moschatus; assembly: GCA_006410615.1. NCBI lineage: Eukaryota > Metazoa > Chordata > Mammalia > Artiodactyla > Bovidae > Neotragus > Neotragus moschatus. The sequence goes on along the minus strand of SJYA01002431.1, from coordinate 5,334,206 downwards.
GTTGTCTTTTCATTTGGTCTGTGGTTTCCTTTGCTGTGCGAAAGCTTGTAAGTTTGATTAGGTCCCATTTGTTTGTTTTTGCTTTTATTTCCATTGCCTTGGGAGACTGAGTGAAGAAAACATTGGTGCAAATTTATATTAGAGCATGTTTGCCTATGATCTCTTCTAGGAGTTTCATGGTGTCATGTCTTAATGTTTGTCTTTAAGCCATTTTGAGTTTATTTTTATGTACGGTGAGAAGGTATATTCTAACTTCACTGATTTACATGTGGCTGTCCCAATTTTCCTAACACCACTTGCTGAAGAGACTTTTTCTCAGTGTATATTCTTGCCTCCTTTGTCAAAGATTAACTGATTGTAGGTGTATGTGTTTATCACTATCAATGTCACTTTTTCCTTTTGTATCTACACCCAGAGTTCAGAGGTTATCTGGATATAACAAAGTTTTTAAAAGCAAAGTAAAGATTCCCCTTTCATCACAGTAAAAAAAACATAACTCACAATTTGTCTTTCACTTGAGCCAAAGTAAAATAACCCAATATATTATTCATATTCTTAAGATAATATTGTACTTTTTTGTTCTATATTTGGTCAGGTCTCTGGATGACTTCTATGCTCACTGTATCAATTCTTCCATCTTAGATTATAAAGTCTTAGAGGTGAGATGTTAGCCAACTTATTTTACCTTGTACAGTAACAAAAGACATGGTAACATACACATAAATGCCTCAAATACTTTTTGATAATTACAATGATGATGATGATAAAGAAATTGCTTGCTAGCCTTATATATAAAGTTGTAGTTCTCAGTGACTTAGGGATCTGAGATTGCAGAATTATATTTTATTGTTCCATATTCTGAATTCCAAAAAAAAATGCAAAGAAAGCTTAGAAGATTTTGTTAATCAAAAGTCCGTACTTTAAAAATCACAAGAAATAAAAATACAGAAAAATTCACATATAATTTTTTACCAGCATACAAACTAACCCTAAAAGAGACTAACAAATTAGGTAACCACTGCTCTCATCAAGACTCCACTGCGTTGGATGAGACCTGAGCCCTAGCTCGAGCTAGCAATAAAACCCCTTNGCACTTCTCCACGAAGTTTCTGTGTCACCCACTGGTGCAAGGCTAGAGCCAGGCTGCCAGGCAGAGTGGGGAGGAGGGAAGGCCTGGGCCCTCCCAGTGGGAGGGCAAAGGCAGCAGAGCCCACCGTTCCTCTGGCCTCACCCCTTGTAGTTTCAAAAGCAAGACTAGACCTTGAAAATAATGAGAGATTGGACACTAGTTAGGTAAATACGCAACCAGAATAATTCTGCAGAGGGGGAGACTGTAGTGCGTTAGAGGAAGAGCAACAATCAGTCTGAGCTTTTCTTAAGGAACCCAAAACAGAAAGAGGTAGTTTATCTTCAAAGAGGTATGTATTATCAAGTGTGTTCAGTAACTGGTGACTCTATCATGGAAATTTAATGAGACGATTTGCTCAGAGTTGCAAATCATCTCATTAAATTTCCATGATAGAGTCTACGGCCACCATTTCTGATGGTTAGCCTCCAGTTTCCTTTGGTTATCTGTACAATGCCTTAAAATCTATATGTACAAGTAGCTTTTAGAAATTGTATTTTTCAAATAAGGAAACATCAGATGATGCCCACTGATTTTCTCTTCTAGTAACTGTGTGTTTATTTTTGTTTCTTAAACGCAAAACGTTTTCCTTCTATTGCCCTTAAAGGTCATTTCTTTTGTATCTCCTTTAAGGTTTGTATTTCTTAAACTACCTAATCAAACAATTTACCACTAATTCCCAGAAGAAAACACTGAATGAATCCCTTCCATCTCAATATATTCCATTTTTAGGAGATCATCAAGAAAGAAATCAAGTCATTTGAAGGTAAATCTTCTCTTTTCACTTATATTCAGGATGTGAATTATGACTTACTGCTTACTAGATAACAATTCCCTTTCCTTCTGAGAAATCTATTCAGTAATCCCTTCTGGGAGCTTCTGGGTCCCAAGCCCCTAATGACTGTGAAATATTGAAATTACACTGGGAATTCCATGTGGGAGCCAGATTATAGCAAGAAATTGGAATGGAATCCCTGAGAAAGAGCCTATTTATAAACTATAATCATTTAGCCTCAGATTCAACAAAAGGGAGATATGGAAAGGTTATCTATGGGCACCTGCCGGACAGAGTATCTGCACAGTTGTCCTCAAAGTTCTTTTGCATCACCCTTTAAAATACTCATGTTACAATCTGTAAAGTCCTCTGACATGAAAAAAAAAAAAAAAGACTAAATACACTCATGTAGTTTCCCCATGATAACCAGCTTCTAATTTAAAACACTGCCTTAGTTTTCTCAATCAACATTTATTAAGCAATAGTCCTAAGGTGAACCTACTTGGAAAACCAAAATTCAGATATTAAGGAAATAATTTTATTGTACCAATTCTGAATCATTCTAAGCATGACAAATAGTTTTCTCTCTTGATTTATTTTTGCATCATTTTATTGTCTCCAGCAGTGTCATCATTTAAAAACCAAATTAAACATAACCATGGGACAGCCACTTCCTGTTTCTGTTTTGAATTTCTTCTTCAATACTCTTTCAAGAAGTATGCAGTCAAACTGTATGGTATGGGATTAACATATGGCTTTGGAATCAGACAGATTTAGATTCCAATTTTGGCTCAACCATTAACGTAACGTCAGGCATCCTCTACATTCCACTCTCTTCCTCTGTTTAACAGGGAGAGTAATACCTGCCCTAAGTGTATCTGCAGCCAAAATGAGATAATATCCTGATGCATACTGCACAGAGCCAGGCACATAGTAATTACTCAATAAACAGTAGTCATTATTTTATACATGCATGCACATTGAAACATCTAGAAAATGAATTTAAAATATTTATTCTATAACCCTAATAACACAAACATGTACTCACTTGTAATTTATATCCACTTAAGATTTTATTTTTATATCATTATGGCTCAGCTGGTAAAGAATCTGTCTGCAAGGCAGCAGACCTGGGTTCGATTCCTGGGGTGGGAAGATCCTCTGGAGAAGGGAAAGGCTAGCCACTCCAGTATCCTGGCCTGGAGAATTCCATGGACTGTACAGTCCATGGGGTTACAAAGAATGGAACACGACTGAGTGACTTTCACACATACACATAATTGTAATATATAATTTTCTAATTTTTCACATTATAATCACTTTTTCATGTTACCATGCAGGATTCATAACTGTCGAATGAGACTCCATTAAGTAAACTTCTATAATTTAACCCCTAAATTTCTACCAAATATTTGAGGGGTTTTGATGTTACAAATTTGCATAAATGCAGCTTCTTCATTCTGTGGGATTCTATCCTTAGGATGAATTCTCAAAGCAGGCTTTCTATGGTAACCATAAACTCTTTTATGGCTTAGATTTGCATGGCTTTTTATAAGTTCATACAATTTCTAGTGCCTTTGTCAATAGAAACATCATCACGCCGTCTCAAATCTTCAGTTTTAATATTAAATGTATTGAATATTTACCATGTAATGGCCTATTTCATCAATCTCACAACAAATGTGGAAGTAGTACAACCTTTCTTACAGATGAGGAAGTTAAGTTTCAGACAGTTTAAAAGCCATGTCCAAGGTAACACAGCAACTAAAGACTGGAACTTGGACTCAAACTCAGATTCTAGCTAAGGCCACAGTGCTCTTAACCACTTGTTTTTTTTTCTCCTTTACTTTCACTGATGTTTTATTATGCAGTTCTTTGGTTACTAGCAAAGTTTTCATTTTTACATGTTTAAAACTGTTATTCTCTTACTGTGTTATTTGCATATTTAGCAACTTCTGTAAAGTGGTGGGGGCAATTTTGTTAACTGTGTATTTTTTACCAATCAAGTGTATCGGCACAACCTTCACACAAGAGGCCCAGGTCCCTTCTTGATGGCCTCACTGAGCTCGGTTTGTAAGAAAAGGCGCTCCTTCTCTTTCTCCTTCTTCCTGCCAATCTTGGGCTGAAAACAAATATATTCTAGAAAGCTACCATGCCCACATCTTTTCAACATTATTCACTCAGACAACATGGCTCTTGGCTACCTTGGAACACCCTACCATAAGTGAGAGTGAAGATCCAATGTCCCCTGGGGAGTAACAAACTAATAATTTTGTAACAGAACCAATTTACCAAGGTCTTTGAATCAATCAATATCTCATTCTCCCCATGTCCCCCTGCTTCCCACTCTGTCTTCAAATGTCTCTTTTGCCAGCTAAGATAAAGACTGACATGTATAGGGTTTTTTTTTTTTTAATGAATTTATGATCCAAACAATTTGGCCTTCATTCAAAACTTATCTCCCATAATGTATAGACACATCATTAAGACCTTATATCTATGGTTTACTAGTAAGCAAAACCAGGTTTACCTAATTAATGTAAACTTTAATAATCCTATTTTATAATAAGGGTAATTACCTGCATTATGTCTTGCAATATAGCCAAGTGCCCAGGCTGCAGCCTCTTTGACTCCAGGATCAAAATCTTCCAAGCAAATCACCAGTGTGTCCAGTGCTCCACAATCAACTATTGCCTGAGCTAGTTGGGGAGAATGTTTACCAACTGCTCGTAACACAAAGGCAGCTGCTTTCTTGTAAAAACGCTACAAGGGTAAATAGACAAAACTCAATGTGAATCAAGCTAAAAGTTAAAATAGACCAAAACAAACATAAAAAAATGACACTGATATTTAAAATAATAAAAAAAAAAAGCTCAGCATTTTTTAAATAAAAAAGATGAAAAACATCCTGCAAAATCATTTTGATTTTTTGAGGCTTCCCCATTGCTTTTGTTCATTAACTGAACTGAAACGGTGTACATCTTTAATTTCATTTCAAATGTTTTACTCTGAAACATGCATTTGGAAACTGCATAAAATAAAATGTAAGCATTGTATTTCCTACAGATTCATAAAATAATGGGAGTTTATGTTTGTGCATTACAGTGAAAGATATTGTTTGTCCTGTGGGAACTCCTAGATTGTTAGCACGTGCAACTAAACTGTCACCTGACAAATTCATTTCCTTTACTTGCCCTCAGTCTCTAAGCATGACCTCAACTAACCTTTCTGGTGTCCCGTGTTATCCTGAAATAACAACTATGCTCTGAGGTGCACTTAGCAATCATCAGATAAAGTTTCTATTTCTTCACAGTGTATACAAAAAAAGCAACTAGGTGACTACAGCAACTGTTTTGAAAGCATTCTATTTACATAGGCTAAAATACTAAAAATCAATAAAAAAATTATATGAGAGAAAAAATACAAAAGTTATATTTTAACAGATTATATCTTAAAATTAGGATATGTTGAAAAGATAAGGAATCTACTGTTAGTAACAATGTTTGATTTGATATCTTTCTTTAGTTTCTTAAATATCAACATATATAGACATTAAAATATTTGTTACAAAGTCTAATTTTACAAGTCCATAACCAAATATCTACTAAATCATTACAAAAAATTAGAAGAATTTTAAAGTAGCTTTCCATAGATTATTTTCTCATGATTGTGGAAAAATAATAGTGAAACATTTCTTGTCATTACCATAAGCTGATCTGAATGTCTCTATTGTAGAATTTTCAAATTCACACTTTACTGAGCACCAATAGTTAGCATTAACTACAGTGCGTAGAATTCATACTCTCCTATCTCACGCCCCCTTCCTCTTAACTTCTGCTTCTCCAAATCCGTAACTCTCTTCTCTCCTGGAATGCCTCACCAAAAGAACTGCCAGAAAAGAGAAGAGATAGAAGAAAGGATGGAAGGAAGGAATGAAAGAAAACCTGGAGGGAAAAGGGAGGAAAAACCAAACTAGAGGACTTTGTACGCATAGGGAAGAGATTAAATCTCATGTGAGAAATGGGTTAAAGGCCTGGAAGGGGAAGGAGACAGATGCCTGTGAAGATGCTTCCCATTCTCACTTTCTCCTCACATGTGCCCTGTTGCTTTAACTAATGGCCACTCATTCACACTTAAAAACCTTAGAGAACCTTCTATGTGAGATATCAAACACAGACCTTGCCCTCAGAGAAGGAGCTAAGAGTCCAAGCATTTGATGATAGAAAGAATGCCTACAAGAAAAATACAATTTCTTTAACTCCTCCTAGAGATAAAAGTCATTAGCAAATGACTCTCCAATCTTAAAAAAAAAAAAAAAGCCACATTTTAAAGCAATTAGAATTTTATTTCATTTTGAAAAAAAAATTTGGCCATTTTAAAGTGTACAATTCAGTGACATTTAGTGCCTTCACAATGTTGTACAACCATACCTATCCAGTTCCAGAATATTTTCATTCCTCCAACAAGAAATCCCCTGCATTAAGTAGCCACTTCTCACTCCCCTCTTCCCCCAGCTCCTGGCAATCATTAATCTGTGTCCATCTCTATGAATTTGCATTTTCTGGATACTTCATATAAATGGAATCATACAATATGTAGCCTTGTCTGGCTTCTTCCTCTTAATATAACTTTTTCAAGGTTCATCCATGTTGTAGAATGTACCAGTACTTCACCCCTTTTTATAACTGATAATACTCCATTGTATGGATATATAACATTTACTTTACCTAGTCATTCTTTTGGCTATTGCAAATAATGCTGCTATGAACACTTGTGTTCAAGTTTTACTTGAACACCTGTTTTCAATTCCTTTGGAAATATAACCAGGAGTAGAACTGCTGGGTCATATAGTAATTATGTTTAACTTACTGAGGAACTGCCAAATTGTTTTCCCTAGCAGCTGTGCCACTGTACACAACTTCTCCACATCTTCAATAACACTTGCTATTTTCCTTTTTTTTTCTTTCTTTTATTTGTTATGGCCATCCCGGTAGGTAGAATGCTGGCTCTTCACAGTTTTGATTTTCATCTCCTAATGACTAATGCCATTGAGTACTTTTTCATCTTGGCTCTTAGTAGATTTTCTTTGGATAAATGTCTGTGTGAGTCCTTTGCCCATTTTTTAATTGAACTGTTTGTCCTCTGGTTATATATGTGTAAGAAAGATAATTTAATCTTAAAGACATGTCAAGAAAGATACATCCCTGCTGCTACTGCTGCTGCTAAGTTGCTTCAGTCATGTCTGACTCTGTGTGACCCCAGAGACGGCAGCCCACCAGGCTCCCCCATCTCGGGAATTCTCCAGGCAAGAACACTGGAGTGGGCTGCCATTTCCTTCTCCAATGCATGAAAGTGAAAAGTAAAAGTGAAGTCGCTCAGTCGTGTCCAACTCTTAGCTACCCCATGGACTGGCCCACCAGGCTCCTCCGTCCATGGGATTCTCCAGGCAAGAGTGCTGGAGTAGGGTGCCATTGCCTTCCTTGCTGCTGCTGCTGCTGCTGCTGCTGTTGCTAAGTCGCTTCAGTCATGTCCGACTCTGTGCGACCCCATAGACGGCAGTCCAACAGGCTCTCCCGTCCCTGGGATTCTCCAGGCAAGAACACCAGAGTGGGTTGCCATTTCCTTCTCCAATGCATGAAGGTGAAAAGTGAAAGTGAAGTCACTCAGTCGTGTCCAACTCTTGGTGACCCCATGGACTGCAGCCTACCAGGCTCCTCCATCCATGGGATTCTCCAGGCAAGAGTAATGGAGTGGGGTGCCATTGCCTTCTCCATTTGCCTTCCCTAGGTTATGATAAATCAGCAGGATGGAACAAACAGGCAAAGACCCTACCTAGAGGAAGATCCTTAACTATTGTTAGGAACATAAAGGGAATCAGACAGGATGGGGAAAAAATGGAAGCACTCTTAGATGATCTTTAAAAGGCTTGACATGCTTGCATGCTTGGCAAAAAATGCTTTGTCAAACCTTCTCTTACATGCATTCTCCTTGCTTTCAAATGCTTCTCTTCCTCCTTGCTTCAAAGCTATCTCTTCCATTGCCCATTAACTAGATTCAGACGGTAAAGAATCTGCCTGCAACCCAGGAGACCTGGTTTCGATCCCTGGGTCGGGAAGATCCCCTAGAGGAGGAAATGGCAACCCACTCCAGTATTCTTGCCTGGCAAATCCCATGGACAGAGAAGCCTGGCAGGCTACAGTCCATGAGGTCGCAAAGAGTTAGACTGAGCGAATAACACAACATTACTATAGGTAACTTATTTGCCCAGGGTGCCATACATCTTTCGAAGACTGATCCTATAACTTGAGTAAGACCATATGTAGAAGTACTGCTGTGTGTATAATTCCATTAAAAACTTTAATATGTTTTTATACTAACAGTAATGCAGAAAAGCTGTCTATTGGCCCCAAAGTAAAATACCCTAAAGGTATTATTATGTGTAGTTCAAAGAATTGAAGGTTGTATGAATATCCTAATAATTCTATGCCTACACACTTGCAATTGTACCCAAACTATCAATTTTTTCAATATCCAAAATAAAAATCATATGACTCTGGTTTTAAAAAATTCTTACATTCTGTTCTGCCAGTGAATAAACAAGCTGTGGAAGAATATCACCCTTCACAACCGCTTCTGCCAGGTCATCATTATAATTAGCCAGTCTCCCCAGAGCCAAAGCAGCAGTCTGTTGAATTGTTGGGACCACATCCAGAAGAAGAGGCCTCAGCAAAGCCATTACGCCTAAGATACAAGAAATAAGAAATCAGCAAATTTTAAATTAAAAAGCAAAAATACCATTCAGCATATATGCAGACAGGAAAATGCAAAGGGAAATATCATTAAAAACAAGCAAACAAAAACCATCCACTAAAACCTAATAGGATATTAAGCAGCAGCCAACTGGACAAGGTATAAAATAATATAACCTGCAATTATCAAAGCAGCAGCCTAGCCTGGAACTAAGAACGGCATTGGAGAACCAGAGTTTAAATCCCTGACTTGGCAAACTCTAGCTGTGTGATGTCACGAGGAATGCAGAGAGAGGCTATAAAGCACACAGTAGAAAGCCTTCCTAGCAGGGTTATGGGGGTGAGGGGTGGAGGCGAAGGTATTGAGGAGCTGTGTTCCTCCCTCCTCAACCCCATGTGCCCTGCCCCCCCACAACAGCCTTTGCAAACCCTATCTCTTTCAGGGCTCAGTTCAGTTCTTTCCTCTCAAGTCTTCTGGTGTTCTTTTTCTCTGATTCCAACCAACTTAGAGTCTATTATAGAAATTTTATGAGGATCCATTTCAGGGCCAGGTAAGCTAGAAGGGCCATTCGACTAGGGCTTCCCATTCATAAAGGGCAGTAAATTCAGATTTCTGACATTGTGTCCGAATAAATAAATTCTTTAAGATAAGGAAGTATGTCACATTACTAGCTCTCATTAATATTCATTCTAGGGTTGAATACAGAGTAGGAATACCATCATCACAGCACAATAATAAAAGTAGCTTATATATTATTTTGTGTTAAGAACTTATATTCTGTATCAATTCACTGAATTTTCATAACAAACGTATGAAGTAGGTCCTATTATCATGTCTATTTTACAGATGTGGAAATGAAGGCTGAGAAAAACTAGGGAAATCACACAGCTAAAATGCAGGAGCAAGGTTACAAATTCAGACATTCTTTATTCATACTTACTAAAGAATATGTAAAACTGGATGGAAATAATATGGAAAATTGAGGTGGGGTAAATTATTTCATTTGGATCATTTTATTCAATATTCCAACTCTATATTAACTCTGCTGTGCTCTGTGCTCAGTTGTGTCCAACTCTTTGTGACCCCATGGACTGCAGACCTCCAGGTCCATGGAAATTTCCAGGCAAGAATACCAGAGTGGGTTGCCATTTCCTACTCCAGGGGATCTTCTTTAGAATGGGCAGGCAAATTCTTTACCACTGTACCATCTTGGAAGCAACCCCTTAATTAAGGTGCTATAGTCTAATACTACAAAAAAAGGTGACAACAGAGTTCAAACTAGAAATAAAGTGCCCCTTGACTTTTAAACTTAATTTATAGTGGGCTGTTCAACTTGCCTCTTATTACATCTTTTGTTAAAAAATACTACTGTGACCTATAAAAGCAAATACATATTGCCAATATTCTTTTGTAATGTTATATCCAGAAACATGTGAAATAGAAATAAAAGGAAAACACAACAACCTTTAGAATTAGACCAAAATAAGATAAACAGTACTATCAAATAACATAAACAGAGAATAAGGATGTTTATCACAGAAACATTTAATGATATGAACTCTGGCTTTTCTCGGTTCCCAGTTTTCTTCAGTGATCCTTTTTCTGTCTAATTTGATTTGGTTAGATCCTTTTACAGAAGGCCACTGCTGCAAGTTTGCATCCTGCTCGGGCTGGTTAACTTTGTAGGCACACAGCCCCCCTTCTCAGGCCTAGGCCACAGCTCATGTTAAACAGTTCAGCACATCTATGTGCATAAGTGTTGCTTATATTATTCTCTACACTTTTTACAGGGATAATTTCTAAAGTACCTCACAACAAACAGTTCAATGTGCAAAATAAGGTATTAGAATGATTACCAAACATTAGGGCTTCCCTGGTGGCTCAGAGGTTAAAGCGCCTGTCCCCAGTCTGGGAGACTTGGGTTCAATCCCTGGGTCGGGAATATTCCCTGGAGAAGGAAATGGTAACCCACTCCAGTATTCTTGCCTGGAGAATCCCATGGACGGAGAAGCCTGGTAGGCCACAGTCCATGGGGGTCACAAGAGTTGGACACAACTGAGCGATTTCACCTTCCTTCCTTCTAGAAAGCTGGATCTAAAACCAACCATTTGTTGATCTCTTCTTTGTGGTTGCTTATTACTTGATTCAAGTTTTTTAACAGTGGTAAAATATACATAACATTTTAAGCATTTTCTGGTGTATAATTCAGTGGCATGAAACACATTTACAATGGTGTGTAATCATCACCAGTATCTAGGAACCGTTAAACCACTTTCCCCTACACTGAGCCTACATAATTTTAAACTCCCACCAGCAAAGTACAAGGGTTTAAATTTCTCCCCATCCTCACCAATGCTTGCATTTTACTTTTTTTAGAATAACCCATCCTAGTAGGTATGAAGTGGTGTCTCCTTGTGGATTCATTTTTATTTCCCTCTCACTAATGATGGTGAATGTATTTATTGAACATTTGTGCATCTTCTTTGTTGAAGTGCCTATTTAAGTCCTTTGCCCATTTTTTAATTGAGTTGGGGTTTTTTGTTGTTTTGTTCTTGAGTATAACTTCATTTTTTAATAATGAACATGTACCATTTTAAATAAAACAGGTCAAAACTCTAAAAAAGAAAAGCTCAATTTCTTAAGATATATTTAAAGTTTCATAATAAATACATTAATGAGGCAAAAATTATAAAGTGAAAATATGCTTAGAATAGTTTTAAAAGAATCATAAACTTGCTTTATGCTATTTTTTCCTGATGATTCTGGTATTCCCTTCCTCACTTGATAGAACTGTCTTTTGAAATATAAATAGAAAATTAATCCATATTGGGTTATTAACCTAAAAGTTTTAATTAAATCTCAAAAACTCTGAAAGTTCTATTATAAAGTTCTATTAGAACTTTCAAAAAAGTAGTGGGAGAAATTATAGAATAGCCTCAATTAACCTTTCCCTTATTTCCTTTTAATACAACATACATCTATCACTTGAATTTTGCAGGCCAATTGCAAATATAAGCCAGAGGAAAAAAGATCAAACATTTCTAAAGGCAAAATAATTTATTCTCATATTACATGTGCGTAATTTATATACCAAACTTTATCAAAATTTTCTCAAATTCATGTTATGAATTTGAAGAATGAATTCATCTATCTGAGTTTATACTTCTTATGCTTCCCTGGTAGCTCAGCTGGGAAAGAATCCGTCTGCAATTCATGAGACCCTGGTTCAACCCCTGATTAGAAAGATCCCCTGGAGAAGGGCATGGCAAACCACTCCCATGTTCTTGCCTAGAGAATCCCCATGGACAGAGAAGCCTGGCGGGCTATAGTCCATGGGGGTCACAAAGAGTTGTACATGACTGAGCGACTAAGCACAATAGGCATAATTACATTATTACTTATTACTAGTTACTATATTTAGCTAGTATACCACAAGTCTCCCAGTGTTGGATATCTTCAGTTTGCCGTTTTAGCAATAAGATGTTCTACCCCTCAAAATATATTTCACTTGTCCACATACTCAAAGGAATTTTGCTGCTTTATATATTTTCTTCTCCCTTTTTCTACTTCATTTGGCCCAGCAAAAATCAGGTCAATAAAATGACACATGATTCCTTTCGTTTCTATTCCTATATTCACTATCAAAGTTAGGCTTTCATGCAGATGCTCTGTTATATGGCCTTGTTCAGACAATGAGAATTTTGAAAAATTTGTAAAAGCTAAAGTTTCCATTTAAAATATCTGAATGAGGTCATTTTTACTAGAGAAAATATTGCCCAAATTTCTAGTCCTTGAATTGCCTCTTAGTGCTTCATAGTCTTCAATCCCCAGGAACATGTTTTTGTCTCCTAAACAGGCTAGGTATCTATACTTTGTTATTCTAATTTCAGGTTTGTCCTAAAAATACAGATAATGCTGCAAGAGGAACTGAGGAAAGAAGGGAGGGAGGGAGTGAGGGGAGGAGAAAAGAGAGGAGCATATATAACATAAAAAAAAAAATATTTCCTTACCTGTCTGTCCATTAGAAATCCATGGTGATTGATCCTTAGTGAGTGAATGCATGAAAATATAGAGTCCATAGGTTACAGCAGTCTGAATAACTGCTATAATATCTAAGACAAGGTCCTCAGTGAGCTGCTAATGAACTAACTGGGGTCTCCACTGAAGGAATCAACAAGTACTACCTAACATTATATCTAATAGTAAAAGTAATTCATATATTATACTCTGATATCTATAAGACAATTTTGTCTTCCCTATATAAATTCATTAAATGGTATGAAAATGTTTATGAAATTTAACCTATAGGCTAAATCTTTACAATCTTCCCCACTCCCAACTTTATAGCTTTGAGTTTCTGTGTTTCTTGTTCCAGTGCCACACTGGAGACACTGCTTCTATTAATAATACACTGTTATCTAGTTTTACAAAAATAAAAACCTCATGGATCCTGCCCACAATTATTCATTTAAAAAATAGATCAAGGCTTACCAAGTGGCAAGAAATACGGACCTCACAGATGAGTAAAGGCAGCTCATACTCTCAAAAAAGTATTGGAAGAAATCATAGAATAGCCTCAACCAATCTTTCCCTTAGTTCCTTTTAAAGTCCATGGGGTCGCTAAGAGTTGGACACAACTGAGCAACTTCACTTTCCCTTTTCACTTTCATGCATTGGAGAAGGAAATGGCAACCCACTCCAGTGTTCTTGCCTGGAGAATCCCAGGGACGGGGGAGCCTGGTGGGCTGCCATCTCTGGGGTCGCACAGAGTCGGACACGACTGAATTGACTTAGCAGCAGCAGCAGCAGCAGGCCTATCACTTGAATTCTGCTGGTCAACTAGATATATAAACCAGGGTAAAAAAGGTCAAATATTTCTAAAGACAAAAAAAAATAACTCAGTTTCATATTATATGTGTATAATTTCTATACACATTACTTCAATTTGAGGTGCTTTATAAACACAGCTCAACTTTGTTCTAAATCAGGCCTTTGGATTCACTGAAGTCACAGTAAAGATTTCTGGCTGCCCTGGTGACTTATCTTCTTTTTCTTTTTTAAATTGTAGTAAAATATCCCTAACATTAAATTGACCATTGTAACCACTTTAAGTGCACAATTCAGTGGCATTAGGCATAGTTGTAATGTTGTGCCACCATCACCACGATCATTTCCAGAACCTATTCATCATTCCTAACAGAGACTGTATACCAATTAAACCATAACTCCCCATATCCACTACTCTCAGCCTGTGGTAGTTTCTGCTCTATTTTCTGTATCCATGATTTTGCCTATTATAGAGACTTCATATAAATGGAATCATACAATATTGTCCTTTTTTGTCTGGCTTCTTTCACTTAGCAAAGTGTTTTTAAGGTTTGTCCATATTGTAGCACATATCACAATTTCATTACTTTTTAAGACTGAATAATAGTGGTAAAGAATCTGCCTGCCAAAGAACAAAAAAACAGGAAAAAAAAAAAAATCTGCCTGCCTCCTTATCAACGCGGGTTCGATCTCTGGATCGGGAAGATCCCCTAGAGAAGGAAATGGCAACCCACTCCAGTATTATTGCCTTGGAAATCCCATGGATAGAAGGAGCCTGGTGGGCTACAGTCCATGGGGTTGCAAAAGAGTCGGAAACAACTTAGTGACTAAACAACAACAATATTCCATTGTGTGTACTTGCATTTTGTTTGTCTATTCATGTGTTAACAAACACTTGGGTTGTTTCCACCTTCAGGTTTGTGAATAGTGCTGCTGTAAACACTGATCTTCAGGTATCCATTTGAGTCCCTACTTTCAATTCTTCTAAGCAAATAATGAGTCTGTTGTTTTCTCTTTTACATATATACCTACTACACCCATCTGCCTGGAGAAGACTGGAATGTTGGAATGAGGCTAGCACAGAGAAAAGAGAAGACACTGCTAAAAGGACTGCCTGCTCCCAGAGGTTTCACTGGTAATAACTGAAAAGGAACCTTTTGAAAGGCAATCAGTTCAAAAATCTATCTTTACATATATACCCATGGCTGATTCTTGTCAATGTATGGCAAAAACCACCACAATATTGTAAAGTAATTAAAATAAATTTTTAAAAATCTATCTTCAGATGAAATTTTTGGTTTTACTCATACTCTGCCTAATCGTTTTGAGATAGTTCACTCTAAAAGATATGAATACAAAGATAATAATTAACAGCGATGAAGTGGAGAAGGGGGCTGGGTGCTTTTTGTGTTTTTTTTTGTTTTTAATCAGAAATATAGTTTAGGTAATAGTTTCTACAACTGAACTCTGGGCATAAAACTTGAGTTTTGTGGCAGCAAAAGTAAAAAGAGAACCATTCTGTGAAATAAAAGGAAGTAGGAACAATTTTTTTCCAAATCATAGGGCTAGCTTGAAACATAATACTTAGATAAATAGTAAAAAATCGATTGAATAAAAGAGTATAACTTGGGGACTTCCCTGGTGGTCTAGTCTGTCAAGATTTCACCTTCCACGACAGGTCATGGAGGTTCGATCCCTAGCTTGGAAGATAAGATCCCACCTGCCTAGGGGCTAAAAAACATAAAACAGAAACAACATTGTAATAAATTCAATAAAGACTTTAAAAATGGTCCATATTAAAAAAATCTTTTAAAATAACATAATTTTATATTTTAAAAATAACAGCAAAATATACAATGTCTTCAATGATAGATTTTAAAAGTCATGGGAAAGTCTAAGTAGCTATTTTTAAACAAGCTCTCAAGAAAAAAAAAAAAGAGGGAATATTATTAGACTAAATCTACAAAGACAGTTCCATGGAAAACTAATGTAATCTAGCATTTGTATACAATTAAATAGTGATTCTAACTTGACGGTGAGATAGAACTTAGACTATATAGAAAAATGAACAGAGGTCATTTCCTTTGGAAACACAGGCACACATACTCAAGCATAAATTTCACTAGTTTTCACTTAGATTTTTAACAGAACTTGATTAAAAAATAAATTCCAAATTGAGCCACCATTATTAGCCTAGGGTGGCAAAACCAATACTTTGAAAATTAGGTAAGTCTGACTTGTGTTCAGAT
Source organism: Neotragus moschatus (assembly GCA_006410615.1). NCBI lineage: Eukaryota > Metazoa > Chordata > Mammalia > Artiodactyla > Bovidae > Neotragus > Neotragus moschatus. The sequence goes on along the minus strand of SJYA01002431.1, from coordinate 5,318,479 downwards.
AAGCCAACTAAAAAGCAAGGACAATTTTTTTCTCAAGGTACAGCCCTGGATTTCTCCTAGGACCAGTACATCTATTGAACAGAAATCCCAAAGTTTCGCTCCTCGTGAATGTGGAAGAAAAGTGCTTCACACAAAGTATGATTAAATAAAGAACAAAAGAAAGCGCTAAGTATTCGCTCACATTAATCAACCAACAAATATCAAGGACCTCCTTCTTTACTGAGCTTTACTTCACATGTTCTCAAAAAGCCCAGGAGGGCAGGCGGTCAGTCAGAGGGCAGCTGGCCTCTCTGGGCGAGGTCTCTTGGGCGCTCTTCTTGACGATGGCAGGTGTCAGTCCAACAACTCTCTCAAGTACTCTCTCTTGGTGCTCAACTTCCAGGGGATTAGACACTTTCTCTGGGTAATTTGAAAGAGCCTCTAGTTTGATAAGGCTTTCCTTAGAAGTTAAGAGGAAGCCAAAAGGTCTTGTAGAATTCTGAGGCCAGTTTAAGTGCTAAATACAACTTCCATTTCCTCAAATCTCCGGGTATTTATCAATTAAAGTTACTCTTTGGCATGTGGGCCTCCACTCAAGGTCCCACAGTGGTCCTCGAGGAGACCTCAAAAGTCATCACAAACAATTACTGAACAGTCACTGCTACCCAAAGGCCTGAACAGATGACATATTTTAAGTTAACCCTGAGTGGAAATTCCCTGGCAGTCCAGTGGTTAGGCCTCCACACAGTTACTGTAGATGACCAGGATTCAGTCCCTGGTCTGGGAATTAACATCCCACAAGCCACGTGGCTCAGCCAAAAAAAAAAGTTAACACTGAGGTTTATTTGAAACTCTAGAACATCTATGACTGGTTTCCTGATACCTCAGGTAACACAGGAAGAGCACAAAGTCAGCTAGCAATACGGAAACAGGTCCTAGTCCCAGTTAGGCAACTTACTCACCTAGAGATGAGGGCAATTATTCAGCCTTCTTTGAGATTTAACCACAGTGAAGATGATACCTACTCTATTCACCTGAGCTGTTGTTAAGAATCTAATCTAAGAGATATGAAAACACTTAGGAAAATAATTACTCCTTCCTTCATCCTCTTTAAACATGTTGAACATCTGCTCTATGCTAAGCATTACCTTAAGCATAGAACTTACAGTTAGTAGAGAAAGGAGAAATTAAAATATTACAATTGTGATAAGGACAATGAAAGAGAAATGTTACAATCAGGGAAACATAAGAGACAACTCACTGGAAGCGCTCGAGGAAGAGCTTCCTGAGGAATCAACATCTAAATAGAGCTATAAAGAATGAGTAGGAATTAATTGGGCAAAAAAATTGCAGGAAAAGGTGCTAATCTGAAGAGCAAAGGCCTTGAAAAAACATACAACTGTGAAGTGTTTTTAGAAAACACTGAAATAACTTTTCAAAGCCATTTAATCTGTGACATTAAAATTTAACCCATAAAATTTGCCATTTCAAGAACCTACTCTTTCAGCTTCATGTACAGCTTGAATTTTTTTTAATCATCCAGCTTTTCCTAGGAAAACAGTGAAATCCTAGTCCTGGTTGTATTATTTTCTACTCATGTACCAATGCTTAGATATCAAAACAGGAAATGTTCACATAGGAACAATGATTTGGGACACACAATAAAACTCTGAAAAATCTTGTTTATAGAACATACTAGGTGCATACAAGTTCAGAATTTTTATAGTTCCCTGGAATATTTTCCATTCAAATATATGTAAAAACAAAAAATAAAAAACCTCAATCACTATTCTTTAAAAAAAACCCTCTATCTCTATCCTTAAAAAAAGAAAAACATGCCCCATCAATAAAAAAAAGTGCTGTAATTATCATACATTCAGAACTATAAGACTCCTTTTATATTGGAAAAACATCAAATTTAAAGAGCATAACTTATTAAGTTTTTTGAAGTTGCTTTACTAATTATTTTTTCAGTTCTAAAATCCTTTAGAAAAGTAGTTTTTGTAGGAGAATCATGCTTCATGTACCTCCCAGGATGTGTTTTCAATACATCATAAATGCTTGCTACAGGCTTTTCCTTCTCATAGAAACCAAAGTGCTAGATCATTAATCTGAAGATTTTCACCCTGTGCCAGACACATGTAATTTAAAAGCATTTTCTGTCAACATGCATTCTTATTTTCTTAAATTATGAACCAAATAAATTGCCTCAGTTTGTAAATTCGCTTCATACAGGTGCATATTTAAAGTGTTAGGCAAACTTTTCTATTCCTACTCTCTTGAAAATATGCATAACTTTTGATTTGCCATGTTTACCGTTTGGGTATAGGTTATAAGCAAAATATTACAAAGTATTATTTTAAACTTTACCCCTACTTTTCTTATAGAGCTAAGCAGTTTAAAAATCAAGTTCTTGGGGCTTTTACTAGCTTATTCTAAAAGACCTTCTAAACAACCAAAGAGTGGCCTGGCACTCCAGTATACCATAAAACATCTTTCTTATATTTTATAATTAAACAACCACTTCCAAATGCTGAAATTCTACAACTGGTACAAGTTACTATGTATTATCTCTAGCACCGCAGTCAAGTATTACTAATTATTCAAAGAGGGGAAGTATTCAAATTCATTTTTAAATACCTGTAAGATTTAATGGCTCAGACATATACGGTTTGAGGATGCATAATGAGATTTTATAACAAACTTTTTAATGTTTTCATGTATGTTCTTTTGATTTAGAAATAACAAAATCTCAATGAGGAAAAAAATACAGGTTATAGACACACTGTACATAGTTTTTCTAGTAAGTCAAACCTATTTTTGTCCAAATATTCTGAAGAAGATATCTTGCAACACTGTGTTTTTAAAATTACTTTGGACATAATTAATAGAGCAAATTATCTCATTGGCACATCAAAAAGACAATGAAAAAGATCAGAGATTTTTTAAAGGAAATAAAACTTCATCGATAATTTTCACCTTTAAGGTTCCTTTCATAGTCAATGAATTTAAAAATTCTTAACAAGTGAACTACTAATTTATCATAATGTCTATATAGAAACTTTTTTCCCATTATTTTGGACCCATGATACATGTTTATTTAAACAGTTTATTAAGGGAGAAAAGTGAGAAAACAAAACTTTCCCAGGTATAAAGACAGTATATCAAAGTCAGGAATAAAATGTACTAGTATCTTATGCTACCAAAATGAATTCACTTGACTGGAAAAAAATTGATCAAAATATGCAATTAATGTACACATACTGTGGCTCATTCAGATGCATCTTAAATCCATACCGATTTTTGAAAAGGAAACCACTTAAATGTTTAATTGACTAATAAGAACAGTTTTCATAACAAAGCTTACAGGGTTTTTTAATATTAAAAGGATAAATCTATTGGAATATTCAATATCTCTGTTTAAAGTTATTAAAGGGGTGCTTAAGTTGAATTTAGATAACATGTAGTATGTTAAAATAAGTTCCTCAGGGGAAAGAAAAATCTTACTATTCCATCCTAGACACTCCTAGAAATACTCTTTAGCCAACTGTCTGGAGATCTCAAGGTCCAGTCAAGTTGACACAAAATTAACCATCTCAGGCTCTCACCAAGTGGAGATAATTTCAAACTGTTATGCTATATTACTTTTGTATTCCATTCTTTTCTAAGTCAGACTGTAAGTGAAATAGGTGGCTATTTAAGAATGTCATATCTAAGTCACTTATACTTTGGTGATGACTTAGCCTGTTTGTATTGATTAAATTCCATTATATATTCTACAGTGTATACTTAGGAGAAGAGATAATCTGTCACTCTTATATTAAACATGGTATTCTGTATCTTAATAGTTATCTGTACAATCTATATTTCAGCTATCAAATTTCTAAAATAATGTCAATCATTTTTCTTTTTTAAGAAATCACATTTTTGTTTAGCTGTATACATACTGTCCAAAAAATCAAATATTCGTAAATAGCAAGAGTAGGACTGGAAGGAAAACAATCCCTCAAAAAAGTGCATTTAAAAAATGTAACATGCTCTAATAAAGTTAACATAGTCAGTGTAGATGAAACACTGTATGTCCCAGCACTGTGCTGGATACTTGGAGAATATATGTGCATGCACATAAGCACACACATACACATGCAGAAGAAAGGAAATGAATCCATGTGAAACAACTGCAGAACAAAAGATTATCAGCTTTGAAAATTTCAAATGGAGAAGGGACGAGTGGTGGCCCAAAGTTAGGGAAAAGAGGGAGGTAGGTGTGATTATAAAAAGGCATGACAAGAGATCCTGTGGTGATAATCTCTGACTATAATGGTGATGGATACACACAATATAAAATTATATAGACCTACACACACACACATACACTAGTACAAAGAAAACTAGGGGAAAAAAAAAAAACATGATGGATTGTTATCAATGTCAATATCCTGGATCACACTTCAGTTTTGAGGCACCTGAGTTCTCTGTATTGTTTCTTACCACTGCATGTGAATGTACACTTACCTCAAAATTAATAACTTTTTAAGTGATTATAAAATACACCTTCCCTATTCTAACTACACTCCTTCCCACCCAATAAAAGCGTGCAATGAATAAGCACAGAATCCCTCCTAGTAGCAATAGAAATTTCCACCTAGCCTAGTGCTAATTCCCCTCAAAGAAACCCAGAGTAAACAGTGTGTCTAAAATTCTTGCCCTGGAAATATGTTAATTCTCTTCTAATTCCATGTTAATTTAAATGAGTTTTAAAGATCATAACCCATAAATTGAAGGTTTCTCATGTCACAGCAGCAATAAATGCTACCTTCAGGTGGTGGTGGAATCATCCTTAATCAGACACAGAGAATTGAGAGAGAGAGAGAGAAGGGACCACCATTATGTGAAAAGGTAAGGAGAAAATCACACACACACAACACACATTCCTCCTCTGCCTGTAGAATCTACATAAGTTCAGATCAAGACGTGGGATAAGAGCACCACTAGAGATTTCTCAAAGCTAGGTCTCTGCCTACTTGGAATCTCTTGGAAAAGTATTCAAGCATATCTTTGCTCTTTCACCAACACAAGGTGAGAAATAACGTATCAACCAATCTGGAATTCCTTTGGTGTGAGAAAGTCAAGTCGAAGGTGATCAAACGCAGGGCATCCGGAAGAATGGGGCTGATTAGGGTAGGTTCACGTTCACATAAAATGACTTCCAGGCAATTCGTACGGTCTTGACTTTCAATCTGACACTTTCCTAGTTGCGATAAAGATGGAAATAGGAATGCCTGGCCTCTCTCATATCCATCCGGAAACTTGACCCGCAAAGAGCCGCGAAAGAGATCGAACACTTCTACCGCCATACTCCGTCCCCACCCCTCAGCTCCCTGACACCCCAGCCAGCAGGGGAGCGGGGAGACGGACACTTGAGGCGCGGCCAGAGGACACTGGGCGACGAAGGGCCTTGGGATATGCGGTGAGGGGCGAGGCTGAGAGGAGGGCCTGGGGCAACCAGGAATGGAGCTTTGGGGAGAGGACGGGGCTGCAAGGGAGGCAGGACCCGGTTGACGCGCGACGGACGAGGCGAGGCCAGTGGTGCGGAGCGACGCGGGTGCAGGCTGAGGGCTCACCCGCGTTCTGCAGCGTCTCGATGTTCTGGGGTCTGGTCGCCAGCTCCGCCACCATCTGGACGAACTGGGTCCGGGCTTTCTGGTACTGCTCGAACACTACGGAGAGAGACACAGGCTGGAGAGCGCCTAGCGCGGCCCGCGGGCTCCGCCGTCCTCCCTCCCCCGTCGGGGCGCCCGGGCCTACCTTGCAGCACCTGCCTCTGACTCATGGCGCCCGCGTCTCTGCGCCCGTCACCGGCTCCTCAGTGCCTGACTCGACAGCGCCGGGCCTGCGAGTCTATGGAGCGGGCAACCGCGGCTACAGCTCGGCCTCCGACGGCAGCGGCTCTCTCTGTGTACCCGCGTCTCCTGGGCAACCGACCGGAACCGGAATGCGGCCGTCTCGCGGCAACCGCAGTCCCCAGCGTGACGTCACGGCGCGGTGCCTGGGCGCCCGGCGCGGTCGGCGGCCTCAGGTGGGGAACTCCGCCTGCGCGGCTCCCCGGACTCGCGGAGCTCTCCCCGCCGCCGCGGGAGCCATGCGCCGTCGAGGGTCACACCTTCTGGGCACAGGCGTCCTCCAAGAGGTCAGAGAAGTTCACAAACCGAACCCAGACTTGACTGCAGCGGGGCAGGAGGGAGCCTCACGAGCCAAGGGAACTCGATCCTAGTGCGGCGAGACAAGCAAACTGCTGCGGTGGAGTCTCCTGGGATTCGACAGTCGCGAGAAATCTCACATATAACACTGTGTTATCTGATAAATACATTACTGTCAGTGCTGCCTTCAAGTCAAATATTTTCCCCTTTAGTCCAGCTTTTATATACTGGTCATTTCAGGTTTGAGGATTCTTAGAGGGTCAGGATACCTCGGTTCATACACCTAATTATAATGCATTGAAAGCATGTAATTAGCAGTCCTAAAGATTCAATGAGAAAAGCAGACAAGGAAACAATATCATAAACGTCTTATCTTCCATGACTTTTCCAAATTACCACCAGCTTTGCTGCTTCCTTATTTTTATGAGATTTAAAAAAAACGTTTTTGTTTTTTAAATGTAGACTTCATTTGTTGCTGAAGGACGTTTCCAAAAGGAAAGAAGAGCGAATCTTTACCTGGAAAGTCTTGATTCAAACTATCATAATCAGACTTCTCTAGCTGACATAACTTTCTTACCCAGTTTCTTTTAACAAAACTTAGGTAGTCTATCACTGGTTTCTAGCTGGTCTGAAAACTATACCAAATGTTTCAATGACAGGTGTCAACTTTAAATGTTCCTCCGTCAGAAACTACAATTTCACCAGATGTCAAGGGGATAGTCACAGCTGCTGCTGAGTAGTGCCAAGACAGGAAACCTCTTGATGTCTCTTCTGTAATAGAAGGAAACATGCAAATTTAGCTGGTTCTCATATTTGGGATAAGTCCTATATAATAATCTTTGAAATCTCACTCTGACTTGAGCTCTCTGATGAAGTCTTGGTGTTTTCTGAAGCCCCAAATAACTCTGGAATGGACCAGCAATCAGAAAGAAGAATAAGTATGTTCAGTGGGATCCCTGCTACCCCCAGAACAGGTGCATGTCTTTTGCTTCGAAGTTCAGAAGCCAGTAATACCCACAATCCCTTTACTTAACCCTGAGATATCAAGTCTAACAGTGATTCTCATGTTTCCCTAAGGAAACAGGTCTTTTAAAATTAAAGTTTTGGTGTGTACTAATTTAGAGATGGGAGGAGGATAGATTGAACAAATAATTAAAATGGCAAACCTTAATTGTAATTTTATTTTCAGTTCCTTTTTGCATTATGAAAAAAAAAATCCCCTTAAAACTAAAAGATTCTATGTTTGGTTTCAGTCCTTTAGCAATTCGGACTCCTAGGCGACTACAGCTGCCATTTTTAGTAATTGTTTTTACTGTGTATTTTCCACTTTTAAAGCGCTAAGAGCCCAATAGTGAAAAAAAAGTCTAAACCTGTAAACATGACAGTCTACTTATGGAACACCTCAAAGTTTGAAAACTTAAGTTAAATGGAATATAAATTATTTTTAACTATAGACTCTGAGTATTTGTCATTAACAGTGTCTGTGTTGTTCCTGATAAAACTGTATTGTTCCTGATAAAACACAATATAGAATTCTTACTTTATATCTGAAATTGGACAAACTAAAGAAGCTAGATCTTTGCTCTTTATTCTAGCTTTCTTTTTAGAAGTCTTTAAAATTAAATGGAGAAATGTAACAGATTAATCATAAAACAGAAAAGAATTGTTAGTAATTCAAATGTAAAATATGGCAAAAGTGGAAGATTACTTTTACTGACAGAAGTATAATTTCTGACCCACTTTTGAACTTATTAACTTTAAAATACCATTGTTTTACAATGTTAATTGTATGCCCCAAGATGACATACACACCTCTAACAGTTAAGTAGTGAGAAAGAAAACTATTCAAAGGGATATTTCGATTTTTTTTTTTAAAAAGGTGCTATTAAGATTACTTTTCTAAAAGTAAAAAGTGACTTTAAATACAGATCTACAATGTACTGGACACAGTAAACTATATGTTTGATTGAGAATGAAACATATTATCTGAGTTAACTTGCAAAAATGTTTCCATGAAAGATTTGTGTGGAAAACTTTGACCCCTTTTGTATAAAGCTAATCACATGTAATTTCAAAATCTTTTTTTGCATGTAGTTTCTCTTTTTATGAAAATGAGATTCAAAAAAGACAACATTCTAAATCCTGTTTCTCTTTAAAAATCTGCTTTGGGAATTCAGAAAAACCCATTATCATGGGAATATATTCTACACATGCCTAGAAGAAATTTTACTAATTTTAACAGACATGTTCTTTTCTCAGTTTCTAGATGAATTTTAAAAGTTAAACTCTATATATACTAGTTAAATGTTAATTTGATATAATATCCCCATTTTCTAAACTGCTTCTAGATAAATCAAGTGTATATATATATTTCTCTCCCAAGCCAAAAACATTAAATATCAGTGTGTGCCACACACTACAGAATGTACCTATCTTCTAGGACATGAAATCTAGTGGGAGATAAAGACATCTGAAGAAAGTTTAATTCATTAAACAAGCATATACTGCAGCCTGCCCCATTTTAAGGACTATAATTGCACTCAATGCTGTAAGTGCTTTGGAAACAAAGAAGGATTTAGGGTGACATAGGGAAAGAGGTGAGAATATCTAAAATATCACTTTAATAAAAGGTGTCTTGTTTTTAAGAAAAATTAGCTGACTTTTAGACATGAAATCTCCTTTCCTCCTTCCCCACATCCCAGAAATTAAAAACACAATGGCAGTACTTAATATGCATTCATTTGGCAACTGCATATAATTTTTCAAGTTATAAGAATACAACAATCATTTTGCCACATAAAATCTAAAATTAATAACTCCATATAGACATACTTGAATGAAGAATAAAGGTATCACATACCCCATAACCAAGTTAGTTTTCTCAATATAGTATCTGTAATGATGAAAGCAAACATATGACATCTTAAATGTTGCTCTGCTCCTCTTTTGAGAAAAAAACCTCAGGAGTTTACGTTTGGATTTCAGCGTACCAACCAGCTGTGCCATCAGGTTGGTCAGCAAAAGCAGAAGATACCCTTACACTTCTATCCAAGATGGGAAGTTAACATTTCTATGAAGGTGTTGCGCTGGTGTCTTGTTTCCTATCATTTTCTTTCGAAGCCTTTTAAAGGCAACTCCTTATATTTTAAACTTTCAAGTTTTCACGTTTCTTTGTATTAAGGCCAATAAAATGTTTAAATGTTTGACAGATTTTGCTGGCCCCAAAGTTCTAAGGATATGCCTGTAATGGCTTCCTTTTCCAGTAATTCAGTGGATGCTGAGATTGAACTCAGCTTTTCCACTACCAAAGTGAACCATCATTAGGAGGAAATTCCACACACGCATAAGTTCACCTCCAAAATCACCATATAGCACAAAGTGATGAAATTGATGACTCTAATATCTGAAATACAGCGTAACGCTTTCAAAGGCAATGAGACACTGCACAAAAGACAAATCATTGCTGCTTGATGTGTGTGTGTGTTATGTGAATATCTTTTTAAAGACTTATGTGGATTTTCCTTTAAGACTGTACCCAAGCCGGGCATCACCAGATACCCTTTAGGCACCTTTCCTTATATGTCTGTCGGCCACTCCTTCTCAGCATTCCCCAGACCCCCTATCCCTTTAAAATCCTGGTCTTGTTGGACTCACTCAAGCAAGGTCGGTACTTTTATTTATTTATTTAACCTTTTCCATCTTTTTATTAGTACAGGACGCCAGAGACAAAGGATGGAAGATGCCACAAAGGGAAAAAATAAAGTAAACACCCTGGAGCCTCATCAAGCCCGCGTCTGGGCCAAGACCCAGGAGACGCAGCTCACACATCCCTCAGGTGCGGTCCTGTCAGGCCCGCGGCACGGGGAAGGTTCTGGACCGACGCCGCAACGCTAGGCGCTGGCGGGCGTCCGCGCGCAATGGGCGCGGGGTGTCCAGCTCGACGGCGCTTGCCCTGGCAGGCGACTGCGTTCAGTGTGGACAGTGGGGTGTCGGGGCCCCAGGGGAAGAGATGATGGCGATGCTCCACAGATGTCCTCGGCTTTTCCTTTAGGCCAAAGTTTCTCAAACTCCCAACGGGCATCTCCGCGGACTCCGCGCGATTCTAAACTGGGGAGGGGGCGCGTGAATCGGTTGGGGTCAGGCCGTCGTCTGAATCAGAAACCCGAGAGGTCCCTGCCATGGGTTGCTGGGATGGGCCGAAAACGGAGTGTGGGGGCGGTAAGGCCGGGAAAACCGTTGCGTGGAAAGGGCGGGGGCGCGTGGCCCCAGGGCTCGAGTGCGAAACGCCGCGCAAGCTCCGCACCAGCGGCGCCCCTTCCGCGGGGCCTACGAGGGCGAGCTAGCGGGCAGGTCCCTGTTCCGACTGACTCGTGGCCCCGCGGGCCGCTGGCCTGGGGAGGGATCCGAAGGGAGAAGGGCTGTAGATGCCGCCGCCGGCGTCTGCTGGGGGCGGGTTGCAAGATGAAGGCTCGAGTCCTTTCGCTTTGCTTCCCCAGGCCAGGCATCCAGCAAGCACCGCAGCGCCGCGCCGGCTCTTGCGGAGGGGTCCCGGCCCGAGCCTTCCCACGGCGCGGCTGACCCGTGGGCCCCGGAGTGGTGCGGCCAACTCGCAGGGGCTAGCCCGGTGCGAGCGGAGGCTGGAACCCCGGGAGCAGAGGCCCCGCAGCGCTGCGCAGCCAGAAAAGCTCTCGGCGGCCGCTCAGGTCGGCCCGGCTTCCCCTTGACTTTCTCCAGCCAGGACTTAAAAAAGAGAGCCCGGTTGGCTGGAGAGGTGCGGGTGATCTAACTCTCTTTGCCCCGAGCGGAGTGTGGGAATCCTACACCGCCCTAAATCGGCCAGCTTCCTAGACCCCGCGGCGCTGGCCGGATCCCGAAGGCGGGGTGAAGAGCCCAAAGCTTACTTTAAAAAAAAAAAAAAAAAAAAAAGCATCTTACCGCGCATGTGCAAGGCTTTAAAATTTTTTTGACGTCATCGCGCTACATCAAATCCCAAGCCAAAATTTGCTGCTCATTGATTACTCAGAAAAATAACTGTATGCTCTGATTCCTAGGAAATAGTGCAAAAATACAAAGAGAAGGTGTTCGGGGTTTCTGCTTTCACAAAAATAGCACAGGCTGTCTATCCACCCTGTTCTTCCGTTCCCCCCATAGATTATCAGAGCCGAGAGGTACCTCCGCTAAAATGTAGGCTAGACTTGGAAGTCTCAGTGGCACAGCTTCCCATTTTTTAAGTGGAAATACTTGCGCTATGATTTGCATCCTCCTTTAGTCCAAGCAAGCTATGCAACTCCTCCCATCTTTTAAAATATACACATTTCAGAGGAAACACCTGAATATGGCTAAAGCTGAATTACTTTACCTCCTATTTTAGTGTTACCTCATATTTATTTTTTAAAGCGAAGAATAAAGGCTCTTATATGGCCAACGTAAGAAAAAATTAATGACTACCTATATAAAGAAAATGCTAATACTTTTCCGCTTAGTAAGATAGGAAATGAATTGTAAAGAAACACTTTTTATTCAGGAAGTGATTCCCCCCTCCCCCCGTGAAATAATAATAATTGCCTATCATTTAGATTTTAAGTGAAGGGTGAAGGTCTTGGAAGTTTACAAAGTTTGTAATGTCGGTGTATTTATGGTCAAATTCCAAAGGATCAAATTTACTAAGATACTTTTGCCTTAAAGAATGCTTTACAATACTAAGGACACCAAATGGAGACAAATTAAGATAGAGACTTCTTGTAGCACAGCTGGATAAAAAAACACTGATTAAAGAAAAAAAGTGATGCTTATACATTTGCTTTAACTGTATGGCAAACATTTAACAGTGGTACCAATTGATATCAATTTTCTTTCTTGGAAAGGGCATTCTCAGAACCCATTGCAGATCATCATAATAGAATTGGTTGCACTAAGTTTAGAGAGCCTATACAAATTGTGTGTATTAAAGTTCATGAAAAAGCATTTCCTTAAGCCTATTTTAAAGGTTGCCTGTATTATTCTGTTGTAAACTTACTTTATTCTAATGAATTTCCTTTTGGAGAAGTGTTCTCCAAAGTGATCACTTTAATTGGTGACTAACTTGAGGAGAATGATTATTTGGTAAAAGGAGTGGGGTCCCTTGAATCTGGTAGCCTCTTTCTCATTAGAAAATGATGGGATAGTTTAAAGAGAACCCAAATAAAAATATTTTAGGATAACTGTCATGAGGCATATTTAGAAAGAAACAGCTGGAAAACACATTTTCCCAAGCTTATTCTAACTTCTTCAGTTACACTAGAAAACAAACTGTAATAAATCATGTTCAAAGGGAAAGCACTCTTCTGAGTTAATTACTGATAACATTAATTTTCTGATTCAGGAACAGCTAGATGTTTTCTAAACACCACTCAATTTCCCCAGTACCATTTATACTTAAGTATTTTGGATGAGTGTTTATTGAACTTAGGAGTTTTATTCAGAAGGCTGAAGAAGAGTCAAAAATTGCATGGTAGGATTCTATAGAAATGTAACCAATTCCAATAAAAAGTCCTCTGTACAGAAGTACATTATGGAAATGACGTGGTTGTCAGACTTAATTGCTTGGCTTTTGAGTCCTCAGAAGAAATTCTACAGCCTTAGGGGGTGTAGACTCAAAAGCAGCAGCATTTCTGGTTTCAGTTTAAATAAAACAATGAAATCCATCATTATTCAAGTCAATAGCGATAATTCACATGAATATGAATGCACTTTGATCTTATCCTTCAATTCTTTGAAAGACACAGTCATAATGAAAAAAGGAGATAATCTCTTTAACTTGGTCCAAAGCAAGTTGTTGGAGCTTTTCTTTCTTGAAAGACCGTAGAAAGGAACTTTTCACTAAAGCCTTGCTTTCCTATTTTTCAGGTGGTGGTGGGGGTGTTTGGGCAAGCTACAGGTCATTATGTTGCCTCTAGGAATCAAGTAGTGTTAACTTTCTTTGAAGTAAACTGTCTGATATCATAAACTTGACATTTTCTGAAGCTTAAAGGTGAACCTCTGATAATATACCTAAGAGGCGTTTTAGGAGATTTGAGTTTACCATTAGGTATGATTAAGACATATTAACTATTTTCAGTACGTTTTAAAGATTAAGTTAAATAGGCTATTTCACTGTGCATTGTCTTAGTAGATTTAGAGTATCCAATACTAGCCCCTTAAGAGTTCCTGATGAACTGTGAAGACACTTAATGCCATGCCTGTCCCATATGAAAGTCACTTTAAAATATCCTCTTATGCCTATTTAACCAATTTCCAGACAACTTTGGTGGGAAAATAGCAAAGTTACAAGTTCTTGTCATTCTTAGGATTCTGGAAACATCTGTCAGATATTTTTTAATACAATCACCACATTTGAAATATAAGTAAAAAATATGCATGAGTGAGGATATCTGATTAGTACCACTAGCTTGGAAAATGTTTACCTTTTCATTGGAAAATGTTCACTTTTTCATTGAGTCCATGAAGGATATCTAAGCTTTATAGTAGCTGTTAGTAAGTTTTATTTCTCATAAGGGTTGTTGAACTTCAGGAATCCTTTGGAAATTCAGTAAATATTTGTTGAGTTATGTTAAAAGGACCCTGGAGCATGCAAAGATAAACAGGATAGGTGCTTGTCCTCAAGGGGCTTTAAACTTAATTTCAGCACATCTATGACTTACATTAAATGTCAATCTAGGAAGAACACTCCACTAACTTACTGGCTTTTGAAAATTGGGACATTTGGTAAGAGCGATGAAATTTGGCAATGCACCTATTTCCTGCGTTATCCTACTAGCTTACTCAAGAGATTATGCTGGATACTCTGAAGATTTTTCAATAAAAACCTCTTTAAAACATTAACAAGAGTTCTTTTAAAAATTAAATCAATGTCCTAGAGCCACAGATATTAGAAAAGGCAGAAAGATTCCCAAGGGTTAATGTCAATTATTTTCTTTAAGCATCAGACCACTCAGTCCTCATTACCAAGGCTGGTGTGGTTCATCAAATGAAATGAAGGAGAAAAAAAGTGCTCCATCCACTTCTGTAAAAGACAAGTATCTGGAGGTAATGATAGAAAGTTATATTATGAATTTCACGCAAAATATTCGTGGTAGACAAAGAAGAGGGAAGACGGTACGGTTTGCCCGTGGCTCTAACCCAGAGGGAAGCCATCGTTACCAAGACCAAACACAATCCTAAGCTCTTTGTGTCGATGTTACTAAAAAGGGAGTGGGCGTCTTGTCTTGACTTCTTTCTTTACCACTATCCTTACTGATGATGTCGAGAAAGGCTTCTTAATGGACTGGTCACTGACAAAGAATTTCGGCTCAAGTTGGAGACAAGGGCACCTGGGGCTGGGACGAAGCCGAGCGCCAGGATCCCGGAGGCTCAGGTGCCGGCTCAGCACCGCACTGCAGTGTGCTCCGAGCCTATTTGTCTATTGTCTGCCGTGGGGGCAGGGCCGAGCCGGAGGAGCTTGCTTTCGAGAGGAGCTGAGGGTCCTGGAGGATGAGGACCCCGGGGCGGGGGCGAGAGATGTCAGCGAGGGCAACCCCCAGGGTTCTGAATGCTAGACACCGAGATGTACGAGGCAGCGGCGGCTGTACCGGCGGCTGCAGCCTTGGCTGCAAATCGCCGTCGTGTGGTTGCTACTGGCAACCGAGCCTCTGCCGAGCGCGCAGCCCCGCAGCCCCTGGAAGGAAGGTGGCTAGGGGAAGCGGCGGCGGCGCGGCCGTGCTGGCTCTGCAGCCCGCGGGGATCGGGTTCCCTCCCGCGCCCCGCCATCCCTTCGGGCTGTGACGCTCGTAGGGCTCCCCTAAAGGGCTCTCGGGTCGGGGGTGTCGCTGCCTCGGGAGCGTCAAATCACTGGTGTCCTCCGCGAATGCAACATGGCAGCTCTGGCTCGAAGACTGGGGGCTCTTCCAGTACGCCGGGGTAGGCGGGGGCCGCGGACTTCCCAGCGCGCCCGCCGCCTCCCTTCCGTGCTCGGAGTCCGCACTGCCGGTGCCCCCCGCCTCCGAGCTGGGCCCAGCCAAGGGCAACCGCGCGCGGACTCGCCTCGCGCTCGCCCCTCGGCCCTTTGTTCTCCACTCGATAGGCACCTCGCGCTTCGGGGGCTTTTTATGGTGACCCTCGAAGACAGAGTGACCCAGGGTGACGCCCGCCGAGGTCCTGAGACTCCCGAGAAGTGTTTACCTTCCCCGGGTCTCCGGAGGGCGCCGAGCCGAGCTGGAATCGCGAGTCCGGGAGGCTAATCCGACACTTAGGGAGGAGCCGCCTCTCGTCGGGTGCGTCCCTTCCCGCCAGGCCTGGCCCGCCTTTCTCTTCCTTGCTTCCGAGAGGTGTGAGGCGGAGAGCCCAGGGCTGGGATGCGGTCCCTGAAAAAAAGACAATGCCCATCACCGCCCCGCCAAGGAAATGAGATTCTCCTCGGGGGAGAAAGTTTCGGGCTCGCAATCTCGGGGAAAACGGGGAGGAAAACACTCGTTAGTCCTACGCTGGGCGCCACCCCTCATCACACTAGCCCTTGGGCGTTCGTGGAGGCCAATGGAGCCGGAGGAAAGGTCCCCGCTCGGGGTCGAGGGAGAGCGGAGCCGCCGCGCGCTCCACCAGGGGTAGGGGAGGGAAGGGGATCCCTGGAGACTGGCGGGGGGCGGGAGGTGGGCAGGGGAAATTTGCATCTTTAAGAACTGCGGTTCCGAAACAACCGTGCCACGTAGACCAGCCACTTGTGAAGTTCAGCACAATGTGCTACAGAAATACCGAAATCCGCCACCAAATGGCGGCCCCTGCAGTCTGCGCCGATAAAGAGGACTCGCCGGGTGTCGCCCATTTTAGGCCGCTTTCACTTCTCTGCAGTTACCCATATCCCTCTTCCCAAGCCGTCCCTCTCTCTCCCGGTTTTTGGGCGCACGTGGGAGTCCTGGGCCAGAAAAGCGTTTCTGCCCCCGGGGAATCAGGCAGGCGCGGACTCTGCAGGGAACCGCTGCGTCCTGGTGGCTGTCAGAGGTGACGTCCCAACCTCCGATCGCCCGATCCTCTGCCCCACCGGGGTTTCCTAGCCGCCGGACCTTCCAGTTTTGTCCTGGCCGGAGACCTAGGCGTCGCCTTTAGGTTCTGAAGTGTGGTCCTTCGCCCAGATCTTGAGATTCCTGTCTCGCGGCCACTCACTTCCTCGACACTATCACCTGGTCAAGTTTCCTTCCCAGGGTATTAGAGCCCGTTCCACCTATTAGACAAGTTCAGCCTGTTAAGAGGGTTAAGGACTCTTTCTCATTGGCCTTTTCAGTCCACGAAGCTCAGCCTTTAGGAACCCCCAGGATGGCAGTTTTATATTGATTAATAATTTGGCTTACAATTTTTTTCCAACAAAACCCCAATCTCCAAGGACACCTTGTTATTGAAGGGGCAAGAGGATAGGGATTAAAGCAGCCACAGAGAGAAGGGCAAAGTGAGACGATGATCTGGAATGGCCTCCGTAAGGATGCGCTTCTGAGGGCTTTGCAGGCGAAGCCGCCTCCCGGGGACATAGGACAGGGGGCCAGTTGCCGCACCTCCGTGTCCTGCTCGGTGGAAAAGCTTCGGCCGGACGGGGGCCGCCTTGTGAGGTCGCACGCACCCGGCTGTCGCCGCAGCTCTCCACGGGGTCCGGACTCGGAGAAAGGACTTCGTTTCCCCGTCTCCTCAGCCTGCTAGGGCCTGAGAATCTAGCTTTCAAAATTGGCGGGAGCGGAGTCCGCCGAGCTGCGGGCGGCGCGAGGCGAGCGGCGCACGCGCAAAATGGCCTCCCGGTGCCCCGCGGCCTGGGCTCGCGAGCCGGGCCGGGCCGAACCCCACGGCGTGATCCCAGGCGGAGCGCTGGGCTGCAGCTCTTTGCAGTCCTCGGAGTGCTGCTAGTTAAAAAATAAAGCGGGGAGAAGGGTCGTTTCCTCTTTAACCCGTCCTTTCGGCGAATGCTCCCTAATTGGGAAGGCAGGTCATTTACCGGGAAAGGAAGGTCCTTTTCTCCAGGCGGGCGTCCTGTGCCCTTTCCACCCGATACCCGAACAGAAGAAGCCTTTTTCTTTCCTTTTCTTTCTTTTTTAAAGCAGTTGCTCTTTCCAGCCTAACTACCCTCGCCCCCGCTTTATGTTCCAAGCCGCGCCGTGCGCTTCTGTCTTCGGCTTTCTTTGAATATTTCCACTCTTGGGGGCACTTAGACCTAAGACTGGAGCCCCTAGATCGACATCGTCGACTCCAGTCACCTCTTTATCCGTCTCTGTAATTTTCTCATTCCGCCCATCCCAAATTTCTACGCGTCTCGGGAGTACCCTGGTCCGCAGCCTTCCGAGGGTCAGTTGGGTTCCAGCTAACTTAGGACAGGGTTGGAGAGCGCCGAATCCGCACCGAATTTGAAATCAGGTTCACTTTGAAGTTTGGAGTTTATGACCACCTAACAGAGCAAGAAGTAACTTCTTAAAAAACATTGAAATGTAGGTGAGTCTGAGGGAACATCAGTTGCTATTTTGGGGAAGTCCCTTCTAATAGCCTCTGGAAAAGGGTATTTTAAGACAAGAATCAGAAGAATGGAAGTAATTTAACTCGTTCATTGGAAGTATTATTGAGTGCTTACTATTCCTCTAGAGGGTTAAATGAGACTTCGCGTGAGTTTTCCACATGCTCTGGAACTTCTTGAGAAAACTCCCAACGATCCTGGAATAGCCTTTCCAGTGATAAATGACTTTTGATGTCGTCGACTTGATGAAGACATAAAGTTGGTGGTGAAGTCTTCATGTGAGACCTCTAGAAATTGCACACTCAGAAAAAGAAACTGGTGCAAATAAAGGAAATCCGTTTCAAGAACCAAAAGAAGAAAAAAACGTTAAAAAAATTAACTGCGGAAACAGGAAACACTCGACTGTGTAAACATTTTCAGAGACTTTCATAATCAAAACTGGACGATCTTGAGATTTTTAAGGCGATGGAAAGGTTTCGCGGGGTATTTCCCACGTCTGATCTACTGGGAGGTTCTATTATGTGATACTTTCTCTTCCTTGTGAAGGACCCATCTATCTGAATTCTGTGGTCCCAGTTTATTTTGGATGAATCAGAATTTTAAAGCAACCTTAGAAATAATCACCTGTTGTACTGTTCATTTTATACTTTAAGAACCATCCTCAAGAAATGACTTCATCTAACCCAACAGCCTTACCTTGGAGCTGCGTTCTGTGCTCTTTACATCTTACAAAGTCTTAAACTTTTTTTTTTTTTCTCTTAATGGCCCTTTAAAATGTCATTTCATCAAAACCTTTTGTTTTGGATAACACTCGAGTAAAATTGTATGGAGGAAACAATCATTGTATTTCAAAATAACATGGAGCCTCCATTTCATGGAGCACTAAACTAAATCAGAATTTCCAACTGTCATTCCAGGGTAATGGAATACCCAGAAGAAAAAGATGTATTTTTAAAACTTTTAAAGTAAAAGAGAAATGGACAAAAATAACACTTCCTTCACCTCAGGGTTCTACAGGAGACTAGATTCAATGTGCAGATTGTTTCTAAAATTAAAACCCTATCTCCTCTAAAGGTTAGTTAACATAAGCTATTAAAAAAAAAACAAAACCCAAACATTTTCATTTCTCCTTGGCCAGTGCAAGTAGGATTTCATATGGGTTCTTTTTACATTCCTATTAATTTTTCATACCAAAACTTTTTAATAGGCCTATACAGTGAGTGTACCAAAAGACCACAAGTGAACTGCAACTCTAATACTGGGAAAGAATAAGAGGAAAGGATGAAGGAAAAGCCCTTATAGCTTACTCTGCCGGTTGCATTGTACCTCCAGAAGTCCTAACATTTGCACGTACGAATATGGAAACGAAGCTCTATGGGTTGGTAGGTGAAGTCAACTGAAGGGCAACTTTTTTTTTCAACTCAAAGCAATTAACGGCCGGCAATTTTAAAAGCAAAAAAGTACTTGTAAAGGGGTAAGCACGTGTAAAGCAAGATAGATCACTATTTACACAACAGGAACCAGCCTCATTCTTTTTTTGCATTTAAGCTAAAATCTGTGAAATCAATTTAGGTGTTTTCTGTGGAATATTTTTAGCTCTGATTTTGTGGTATAGAATCCCAGAATACTTTTCAGAAGCAACAGTCAAACTTACAGCCGACTTTTCATGTTTCCTGCATTGACTACTAAGAGTTACAAAGTTAGCAGTTAGACGGTTTTTTTAAGGATGAAATTTTAATGGTAGTTTAGCAAAAGTTGTAAAATGTGATGGCTGGTTACAGAGAATAGAAAACATTGTAATCTTTCTACTGTTTTATTTAAAGACAAATTTTAGCTGAAATAGCCTTTAAAGCTTAAGCAATTTTCAAATTGACTGGGGGAAAATTCCTCTTTCAAACAAAATAAATGGATATGGTTTCAAGGATGAGAAAATAGTGTTAGGTGAGCTATAAATGCAGTATCTGATATTTTACTAAGCAAATTCAAAAATAAATCCATAAAAAGTTGAGATGTAAAGTCTTTGAGTTCTGTGTTGGTCCTGCAACTTGGTTTTGTGTTAAGTCAAATGACAGTCCACTAGCACTTGAAGTTTTTAGCCTTCGAAAATATTTTTTTCATTTTTTATACACAAGGTCATATCCAAGGTAAAAACATCACTTGAAACTTTCATTAACTTTTTTTTCTTTGTCTTAGATAACATCATGAAACACTTAAGCCTAGAAAAATAAGTTAAATTCACCAAAATTGGCAAACATGAGTAACTTTTACTTCAAAGATTATAAAGTAAATAAACAGATACATCTTTCCATTGGGGTTTCAAGCAATTATACAACAAAGCATGTACTCTCAGCAACATCACTAAGACAGCAATGGATGTTCTTTAGCCTTTACCTGGTGTAATCCACAACAGGGTTTCCAAAACTTCTGCACATTGTGCTTTCCATATCAAATTTTTATTAAAGCCTTAGCAAATTTCTAAATGAATATCCTTTTTATTGGATTTTTTCCAATTACAAATGAAATTTAAATTTACATCTATAATTAGAAACAACACTTACAATGGGACTGTACAAATTTAGGTCAAAATAAAAATATATGTATTTTGTGGTTTCATAAAACTTTACTGTATCTTTAAAGAAAGCAGAAGTAACAGCAATATATGTAAAAGTAATGATTTAATGACTATAAGCAAGACAGAGCAATAGAATNCCTTTTTATTGGATTTTTTCCAATTACAAATGAAATTTAAATTTACATCTATAATTAGAAACAACACTTACAATGGGACTGTACAAATTTAGGTCAAAATAAAAATATATGTATTTTGTGGTTTCATAAAACTTTACTGTATCTTTAAAGAAAGCAGAAGTAACAGCAATATATGTAAAAGTAATGATTTAATGACTATAAGCAAGACAGAGCAATAGAATTGTGCTTCTTTTGCAGACGGGGGACAATGAAATGTTTAGCTACAATTTTCCCATACAAACATGAAACAATATTCATAGAGAATAAACACCCTCACAAATAACTGATGGGTGATGAACACACACCAAGTTCGACCAAAGCAAAACACAATCTGAAAATTTGTGGGGACATATTCATATTTTAAATTCAACATGCTCACTCTATTTAAAAACTAATACCTGTAGAAGCTCACAATAAATTGCTTCTATTTCCAGACGTTACAGAGAGGGTATATTCCGCTGTTTATAATTGTAAAAGCAATTCTTAAATTTGAGATTTCCACTATGCCATATATTAAAATAATTTGATAAAAATTTTCTTTCTCCAGCAATCTGGCTTATTTCAAAATCAGTTTTAGAATTACAGTGATCAATATGCATGTTAAAAACACATTAATTACCATTGTAAGGAACAGGAAATGACGACAGCATTTCCAAATCCCTTAGTGGAAAGTTTTCCTTTAATGCAGCAATTAATTTTAAAAGTAAAAGGTATTACTAGAGAAAAATCCATATGACAATAATGCCAATTGCTTCCAATGGAACAGAAGTTAGAATTAGATATCCACGTTAAAAATATTCTATGCTGATAAGGCTCAAACGTAGGTATCTGCAAAGGTCGAACCAGTTGGGAGAATTTTAACAACCATCTCTGAATGCATGAAACACAANTCGGCTCATGCTGCCTCCCGAGCCCGGCCTCCTCCTCCTCCTCCTCCGCCTCGGCCTCCTCCTCCTCCGCGGCCTCCTCCTCCTCCTCCTTGGCCTCCAACGCCTCCTCCTCCTGGGCCTCCTCCTCCTCCTCGGCCGCCGCCGCCGCCTCCTCCCGCTCCGCACTCGGGGGAGGGAGCGCGCGGAGGGGGCGCGATCAGTATTATTCTGCGGGGCTGGGAGGTGTTTCTAATCCGGATCGGGGCTCCCTCGCCAACATCCCCATTGTCTCGCCCCGATCTCTGCCTTTAATACTACGATTATTATTTCATAGTTGCCGTTGTGGGGGAGGAGGGCGGGTGGGGGGCGCCGTGTGTGTGCGTGCGGAGAGGCGGGGGGGAGGGGAGGAAGGCTGAGGACGGGGGAGGGGAGGGTGGAAAAAAAAATGCACCGCTGAAGGCAGAGTGGAAACTGACACCGGCTCCAAAATGGCTCAGAGTCCGCCCGCCCCCTCCCCCCGCCGCCCCCCCACCGGGTCACGTGCTCCCCTCATTCCTTAAGGGCGGCCTGGGAATTAGTGTCGGTGTAGTCGGGCCCGCTGCCGCCCCCTCCTCTTGGAGTAGCGCGACCCGGCCCCCTCCTCCTCCTCCTCGCTCGGCGCGGCGGCGGCGCTGGCGCGGCTGCGGAGACATTTCTCCACAGCGCCACACGCGCCACCCTGCTCTCGGCGCGGGCATCGCTCCGGCCCCGCACGCAGCTCAGCCCACCCCAACCCCCGTTATTTCTTTCTTTCTGTGGTCCGTCTCAGCACCCAGGTCCGCGAGGAGACCGCCGGCCGACAGCCCCCTCTCGGCCCCACGGGCTGCGGCCCAGACGCCGGCGGCGCGTCGCGGAACCTGCGCCCGAGTTGGGCTCTCGGAAACAACAGCGCCCGCCCCAGTCTTCCCGCGGCCGCGCCGGCCCCCTTTCCCGCCCGCCAGTGGCCGAGGCGGGGCGCGCGCGGGCAGCCGCTCTCTCCGGGCAGGGGCTCTGCGCGGGGCGGGCCCTGCAGGGCCTCGGGAGTCCCGCGGGCGAGGGTCAGGCAGCGGGCGAGCCTTCGGGCGCAGTTAACGGAACGGATGGGCTCCCGCCGCTGGGCGACCGCGCCCGCTCCACACGTCCCGAAGCTGGGGTCTTCAAGCAACCCCGGAGATCGCATCCTTTCCAGTGTGTTTAACTTTAATCCTGAAGAGAGGAGATCGTTAAAAGTTAACGCCAATCGTGTCTATGTCTTCAAAGTAATAATTAACAAACTCAAATCCAGACAAACTCTCACCACTCTTTTTGTGGGAACAACTTATTTATTCAGATTGTAATACTGTCTACTTCCTTTTGGAAGACGTGGAAAAGATCAAATGGGATCAAATGTACGAATAATACTAAAAATTCAAATACTAAAAATTCAAATTCCCTCTTAACCCTTCCACAGGTATTAAAAAAATAAACGGTCAAAACTCATGAGGGACAGAAATCCAAAAGAAAAAAATCTGTTCTGAAAAGGAAGACATCCAACTCGCAGAAATGATGGTTCAGCGGACGGCAAGACGTTCCTGGTCTTCCTCTAGATCCGGGCAGATCGTTAACTTTGCCAAGTTACAACTGAGTTGCTCTTTCCAGGCTTTTCGAAGCATCTTTAAGTTTTCCTACTAAGTCCTGAAAGATGTATATCATGGCTCGTTTTTAGGATAAAACGCAAGAAAGAAGTATCCAAGCTTGAGAAAGATGCAAGAAAAAAGTCGGGAGACACTTTCTAAACAATTTAAAATTCAAGATTTTAAACCTTTGACAAACTACTATCAAAGTAAAGTTTTCCTCTAAAATATCTCATCTTCAAAATGCTTGCCCTCAGATGTGAAATACAGTTTCTAACGAAATCTTCTGAACACGCAAGGTTTACCAAAATTAAATTTCTCAAGTTATCTAACAAGGATAACGCTATATTCACATCTTTTGAAAGTTTAAAGTTCAATTAATGGTTACATTAAAACGACTCTGCAGGAAATTCCTTTGGAAAAAATCAATTTCATCAAAATTTCAAGAGATGTTCTTCATTTTTATAAGTGCTAAGAAATAAATTCGTTGTCATGTCCATTAATCAATGTAATTTTGAATCTCCCCAGTGACTTACATAGGCAATATAAACAGTTTCAGAATTTTTGTAACTTGCCCCTTTATAAAAAGTCATTTAAAACCACTGTTTAAAAATCATGTTTTGAAAGTTTAATTAAATTTCTGAAAGCAAAGAGAACATTTTTCAAAGCCACGCTTTCTTTTCCTTTGTCTTACTGGCTCAAACACATCACAAACAGAATTTACACTCAACACTACAAGTTTATTTTAATTGAAGGGAACAGCAAACCAGACCAGTTTTCTATTAACATCTTAATTTCAAAAGCCATTTTAAAATATTGCTTTTGAAGCCCCCTTCCCAATAATTCCTTAACCAACCTTCATTATCTACTGACAGATGGTTAATTTTCTTTTGAACTTTCCATGGGCATAATTCGCAATTAAAAATCTGTAAGAAGATAGGCATATTCACAGATCCTAATACTGTACCTGTAATTGTTCCATGTTGCAACTAAAACTAATCTCTGGGTGGGATCGGGAGTCAGTGTTCTAGGGAAGAAAAAAGTGCTGTTTATCTAAATCAAGGAAATTGAAATTTTCATTATACATAAATTTTTAGACCGGGCTTCTGTATAAATACCTCTACATTTAAGGTCACCAAATATGCAGGTCTGTACATCTTATCAAGTTGATTGGTCTAAAACAACACAACACAGAGATTTCAGTCTTTAGCTCTTTTTTTTTTTTTTTTTAAGTTCCATAAATTGCCCTAGAGAACATTTGTTAAACTTTACCTTTATCTGATATTCCAAACGCCAAGAAACATCAGTTATATGTGGGAGAGATCTGCCTATACTGAAAGATATAATGATAATTTTGTACATAATAGCTACAGAAAAACTTTCAGTATTTGTTCTTTACCAACAATGGTGTCTACCACCTACTGCACCACACACACACAATTTTAATCCANATATTCCAAACGCCAAGAAACATCAGTTATATGTGGGAGAGATCTGCCTATACTGAAAGATATAATGATAATTTTGTACATAATAGCTACAGAAAAACTTTCAGTATTTGTTCTTTACCAACAATGGTGTCTACCACCTACTGCACCACACACACACAATTTTAATCCATTCTGAAATTAAACTTTATTTCAAGTTCTGAATAGTAAAAGAGCATTTAAAAAATTATCTCAATAAACTTTATCTTTAAAAACATTAGCTTAACTTCAATTGTTTCACTTGC
The DNA here is from genome assembly GCA_006410615.1 of Neotragus moschatus. Taxonomy (NCBI): domain Eukaryota; kingdom Metazoa; phylum Chordata; class Mammalia; order Artiodactyla; family Bovidae; genus Neotragus; species Neotragus moschatus. Next base: position 5,293,826 of record SJYA01002431.1, on the reverse strand, counting down.
CCTTTGGCCCCTTTTCTTTTGGTCTAGATCCCCATTTTTTGTCCTGTTTTGTTTCACACCAGCACTCTCCATTCATACCTGCAAGTGAAAAGTGGCTCAGCTTGACACCTTATACAGTACCTACCTTCCCAGTAGGATTTCTAGGGAATTCCTATTATTCTGGTAGGAAGAAAAGAAAAAGAAAACATGTCTTTGCAAACAGAGTAGAAGAAAAATAGTACTGTTAAGTTTTAAAAATTTAAGTAACCTGATATTCCGTCCAAAACAATTCTATTCTCTCGATGTCAAATTTACAGTCTTCTAGATAAGTGCTAAAAAAAAAAAAAAGCCAAAGTTTAGTCTCCATTTTAAAAACTGAAATTTGAATCATAAAGGCACTATTTTAAAACAAATGGATATTTAAATAAATCCTGTACCTTAGAGTTGATTTGTCAGCTCTTTGCTTTCCAGCCTCCAATATGTAAGTTGCAGCTGCTGCATGACAATGTTTTAAAACCACTGGGTCGATATGTTTCAAGTCTGGGTGATCTATAATAAAAGTAATTGCCAATGATGCCTGTGATTATTCTTTATAGTCCAGTTTCTAAAAAGGTATTTTCATTTGGTGAAGAACTCTAACAAGATAACAAGAAGAATTCAACTATAAGGACTAGAAATTATAAGTCAATGAGATGAGCAATATGGTCAATGGCAAAACAATGAAGAGCACACATCAATAATCCTGCTGTTACCTGGTCAAATTACCTTCATTTTATTTTACCTTAATACTTAAAAAAAAAAAGTCCTATTGTAAAATATACAGAGGTCATTCTAAAGCTGGATGGAGTAAGTTAAGAGGAAAATAAGATAAATATTTCACATGGTGTAAATTTAAGGATGAATAAACTTTCCTTCTAAAGATTAATTTTAGGGTAAGTAACTGGCTCCACGGACTTTAATACACGGAGGTGGAGGAGAAGGAAAGAGTTCAAAATATTTTCAAGCTTCGATAGTCTTTTTTTTTTTTTTTTGGAGATTAACCCAGGTGGTGGTTACTATTTTCGTTTAAAGGACTTCCACTTTCATACTTTTTGTACACATGTTTAGCTCGTGAAACAATAGGGGAAAAAAACACAAAAATTTGAATTGTCGAGATATTTATAATTAAGAAAATCATTTAAAAGCATATCTTTAAATATGCTTCCATCCATACTGACACCGCACTCCGCAGTGATCGGACCATTTAAAACAGACTTGCTTCCTGATAACTGATGCGGAACAAAACATTATACACCACGTTTTAAGAGTTTGAGCGTGGAACCTGTGCAAAACATGTTGAACTAGAATGTTGGAATGATCAGAGGAACTTGAGGTATTCTCTAAGCTGGAAAATGTCAACACTATTTGACCCAGTAATTTACTCTGGAAGCAGACCCTTTAAAACCTTCGCCAGCCTAGTACTGAAAGCTTGAATCGCAGGGAGCTGCCCTGATGAAGTCCAAGTGTCAAACAGTCTCTGCCCCAGACCAGGGTAAAAACCTTAGATGTTTAGGCCACAAACAAGACTTGAACACCGGCTTTACAAAAGAACAAAGAGCCTGAGAGGGAAAATCAGACCAGGAAAGTGTAGCTAGTGGTGTGCAGGTGCCAAGTGAGGAGAGAACAATGATCTGGGTCGGCTGTGGGTTCTGGCAGAACCACATCCCCACACTCCGTCCGGAGCGAAGGGCAAAGCCCGAAGACTTCCTCTTCCCGGGGCTTTCCCCTTCTCGCTCGGTCTCGCTCCTCTTCTCCGAGCGCCCCTCCACCCAGGCCGATCCAGCTCAGAGCCGAGCGGCTTACCTAACACGGCCTCGTCCGCCTGGGCGTCCAGCAGACTCTGGAAAGCCGCCCGGAGGAGAAGCGTGAAGGTGTTGGAGTCGAAGGAGCCGGGATCAGCCAGCATCTGGAAGCCTTTCTGTACATACTCCGAGAGCTCCATTGTGAGCGCGCCGTGACCTTCGACACGCGCACCACGTGACACGCGCCGCGCGCTCAGCTGATGCGGCCGCGCGCGCACGCGGCTGGGGCGGCGGCGGCCGCGGCGGCGCGGGCTGCGGGCCTCCCCGCCCGGGGCCTCCCCGGCGGCCTCCACGGCCGCGTCCCGGCCCGCGTCCCCGGCCGCCCGCCAGCCGCCGCCGCTTCCTTCTCGTCCTTCCTTCTGCTCCCGCCGCTGCCGCCGCCGCCGCCGCGCCTCAGCGCGAGGGGCGGCCCGAGCGCTTTGTGGACGCGCTCGGCGCTCACCTAGGACTGTCACCGGCTCCTGCGGGGCCCGCGGGAGCGCACCCGAAAGACCCCGCGGGTGGTGGTGACGGTGTCGGGATCCCGGTCCCCACCGGCCCCGAGAACTACTCCTTTCCCCTGCCCCGCTCAGCGCGAAAGCTGCGGGAAACTCCAGTCTAAGGCAACTGGTTGGTTTTTGGTTTTGAGCTTTTTTTTTTTAACTCAACTGCTTAACCCCCTAGCACTGCCCTTATGTGAATGAGACTGTAGACGTCTAATTATAATTCTTGCTTATTTCTCCTTTTTCATTGTCATTTCTGGAATACGGCAATTGATTCCTTTCTGCGTGGGAGGGGGGGTGTAAACATACGTATACATTCATATAGTGCGCGCGTGTAAGTTCTGTATTTCGACAATTGAGAGAATAGTACCTTATTTACGAACACATTGGACAAAATGATAAAAAATAGTAAGATGCAGCTGCAAATAAACACCTTTCCAAAAGAAACTGATACAAATTTTATGCTACTGTGCTCACATCTATGGGTCCTGTTTTAATTAGTCAAGCAGTCCTCAAATATTTATATCAGATAGTTATCTTAGTACAATACAGTTAAGAATGGCAAAATCTTTATTAGAAGTGAATGCCCATAATTTTGAAACTTCAAATATTGTATAAAGTAACTTCCCCCTTTATAGTTATACGAAGTTGAAGAACAAGAATGATTCTTTTTTAAAAAGCACAACGAAGTAGATTATGAGTTTTTTTGATCAAAAGAATTTAAAATTCTTTTGGGTGAAGAGGAGGGATAAGGAAGGAGGAAGATGCTTTAGTCTTCAGGAGGCATAATTTGAAACAGACTTAGCATGAAACACTTTTAAAGGCATAATTTAGGTGCTTATTTGAAAAACAAGTTCCTAATGAATACAGTCAACATTTAACCTTGCACCAATGGATAAAAAGCACCTGATTTCACAACAGAACGCAAATAGAATAATTTAGCATCAGTAAAGATTGAGTAACTACTCAGTTCTCCTTTGAAAGCATTGAAAGGCATGTGAACTAGCTTTCCACTTTGGTCAGCCTATAGGAACAGTGAAGAATTTAAAAGTCTCCCTTGAGTCTTTATGAAACAAACACCTATTAATCATGTTCATCTTTCCTTCCAATCTCTCTTTTCTTTCTAAACTCCCTGTTTCTCATCAGTAGTAAAACATCAGTTGAAAAATGTCAAGATATCTGATTTGCATAAGGAATATTTTACAGGGCAGAATTGTGTAAAAGTTAAACAGTATTAACAACACCCAAGCTCATTATGTTTGTCACACATATATTTTATAACCTTGCATAACACTGATTGTTAATACTCTAAAAGAATTTGAGTTGATAACTGTAATCATAATTTGATGTCAAAAAAGAAGGCAGTAATGCTGAGCATGGATTTTTTTAAAATGCTATTTTAAAAGAGGAAAGTACAGACAAATGTGAGTTTCTGAGCATAAAAATTAGGAAATTCACAAGAATTGTTTCTGTAATAACTGTCACATTACTCTCCTGTATATATGTAAGCCCTTTCTTTTTAACAGGCATTTGTCCTCTTCTGCCTATAAGTATTTCTGTGTTAGGCCTAAGTGATGGGTCCATTTCTAGCTCACACCAAAACTTTCACCATAATGTTTTCTGACACTAGAAAAACTGATTTTTTTTTCCTATAGCTACATTTATTTTAACTCTCTTTGAAGGAGGCACAGGATTAAGTATTTGTTTGTAGATCGTACATGTGTATCTTTAACAAGGAAGCCATTAAAATGCATTGAAGTATAATCATTAAAAGGCATGATTACATAGATGTAGGTTCTCTTCATTGTGGCAATAAAATCAGTATATTCTATATTATTAGAAAAACTATATATGAATACGTTCTGAAAGTGTGTGTGGGGGGTAACTACAATTTTTACTTTGATCACTGAAAATGGCATTGGAGCTTTCACTAAACTTAAAAAATTCTACAGCTTTAAAGCCAATAGATTAAATTTGCCCTGAAAGAGCCTTTTAAAATAACAATTATATGCAGCTGAAAATTGCAAAATAGATGTTCAAAGATCATGTTAATAATGTATTTTTCCTTTTACACAGCAAATATTAAGATAGACAATGCTGATAAATTTGGGTTTCTTTTTGAGGCTCTACAAAGAATTAGAAAGTATCATTTTAAATAATGTTTTAGAATGTTTTAAAATACATTGTATCCTTTGTGCTGGTTAGTTAATTTTTTTTTTTTAGAAGCCAATTTAATGTTGGCCTCTGTACCATGAGTACAACTTAAATATGCTGGAGCATTTATAGGATCTGTGTGGTCAGCTTTTCCCAGAGGCCTCCTTGGTACATTTGTTAGTTGCAGAAAACAATTTCTAGTATTTAATTTTTAGATTGTATAAATACTTTTGCTTTTGTGCAGAGAAAACTGAAGGAAAGTATTCCGTTAGATGAATGAGTTCTTTGAACATCCACAGGGAGAAAAAAAAGCCAATATACTTAAATGCTCATGCATCCAAAGGTTTTTATTGGCATACATACTGTGTTCTAATGGGGGCTTCTATTTTATACCTACCCATGGAATATCTGCTCATTTTCCAGAAAGAAGGATGTTAAAAATACTTAAATATTACACAAACACAAGAAACCATCTTCTATCTCTACCCCCTCATGTGGATTATTTGATGGTTAGTGATCTTAAAGCCTTGAGATAAATATTAATAAAAAACAATTTATTACTTTAAAGTTATTTTAGCCACAAATGGACATTTGGGAGGAGTGATTAATTGAGATGCAAATAGTATATGAAAGTATAAGTTAAAATTATTTTGGTCAAGTTTCTAAAATCTATGCACATTCTTTTATTAAATATCTTAACTTGGCAAGGTGTAGATTGGGTCTTGGAATTTAAATGATCAAGTTTTTACACATTTATGACAGCAGAGTTCAGTGATTTCAAATTTAGTCTTGTGGCACGTGTCAAAAGACCACATCGAGCATTCAGAGGGGACAAGAAAGTTTTAATTTTCAAATTAAATATTTAATCCAGTGTCTAAGAATTTATAAATGATCATTGCTACAATAATTAATATAGGCAAATACAACCTTTTCCTTCCCTTACATCATATAGCCTGTCCTGTATTTGAGGATTGGAGCATAAAACTCAAATTCCTTTCAATGGAGCTTGTGCATTAGTATGTGAGGGCAAGTGAAATGCTAGTCACATTAAAGAAATTGGAACCATAGGAATGAAAATCAGTGCTACAGCATTCTCTAAAATGCTTATAAAATTCATGCTTATGGTTTTGTACAAATATTTTGAATTTTCTCCCCCAAACTGTAATTCAAAACATTTAGACTAGTTAGTACAATTTCTATTTAATAATTTAACCACTTAGTGGTACTTTAAATTTTTCACTTTTCAGATAATTGCCTCAGGAAAATATCAAACTTAAAAATGTGATATAATAGTAATCAAAATTAAATATTTCAAATCTAAATTGTAATGGGTTACATGATCATACTACTAAGAAACTGAGTTTCTTAAATAGATTAGTATCAGAGTATTTCTTTTGATATTAAGAAATTATGATTTTGTTAAACTTCACGAATAGGAAAGTCTATAGTCAAGATATTGTTTAAAAAGGAAAATAGTCTTGAATTTCTAAAGTAAAATTTGGGACTTATCTTTGAGTGTCCTGCCTTGATTTTGTTAGCTTCTTGAGTCAGAATGAGGTAATTCTACAATATTAAAGGAATGTACATAATAATCAAATGATAATTCTTGATGTTAAATCTTTGTATCTTAACAGTCTATACGTTTCAAAGGATTTTCTGCATATTGGAAAAGTCATGTCTACTCTTCAGGGCTTCTGTTAGGAAGTTTAATCCCTTATTTTGAAGCCAAGCAACTAAAGTCACATGGGAATATCTGACTCTCACTGACTAAAATCATGAAATCTTCAGCTAGGAAGAAATGGGGAATGGGTTTTTTAAAGGAAATGAAAATATTAAAATCCTGTTTGGCAAGGGATGCAGACAAAATTTAATTTAAAGGTAAGGAAATAAGAAACAAGGAAGGCAATCATAGTTCACAGTGTATTTCATGAGAAAAGAGCAGGTTGAATTATGTATATTAGAATTTCTGTACACAGATAGAAACTATTTACTTTTAAATTCAGTAAGTGATTGAAATGATGACAAAGTATCTTTTTGTGTGGGTTATAATAAGCAAGTTTACTCCTTGTCACATAATTTATATTTACTTCACCAGTGATGAAGTGATATGAAAATTAGAAGCTGGCCAATCATCCAATAAGCTCTGTCAAATAGTTTAGATAATAAACAATTTCCCCCTCAGCAGCAGGTTGGTTTTATTCCCAACTTCAATTATAAAGATCACCACTTCGATTTCCTACTTCATTGATCTGGTATCAGCCAGAATGACCCATGAGTTAGCTAGAGTTGAATGAAAGTGAAGCATGGGCATGTTGAAACAAGTTTACTTTGATGAATATATCTGATTAATTCTTCCATATACATACAGACTGTCCTTTAAATTGTCAGTATACTTTTAAAGAGAGAGGGGGGAGATTGAATATTTCTTAAAAGAAGGAAGGGAAGAAGAAAGGAAAAAAGGGAAGGAGGGAGGAAATTTTTTTCCCTTGAAGAGAAGAAATGGCACAGAAAACATATTTACTCTTTTTTTCTCTGACACAATACATTATAGCAAGATTCTTAGATCCACTGAATGCAACTGTCTCACAGTCATGTTCAAAACGGAACAAAAGATCTGTCATGTCCAGAACCTAAGCAGTTTTAAGATGGCTTATACTCACTCTAGAACAACAGAAAATATCTAACAGATTCCCTTCCTTTCTGGTCCTGGTTTTGGAATCTCTATTCTAACACTGTATTTTCTCAGACCTCAGAAACTGAAGTTTTGACCAGATCAATGAATTCCAACAACAACAGAAAAGGAACAAATGGACTTACTCAAAGGAATATTATTGTGTAAAGGCAGTATTTTTTAAAAGTTTGTATTTTGAGATCATACTTTTTATATATTAAAATTTGAAATTTTAGTAATACACAAAAATTATACTTATTTTATTTAAAGGAGTATCATTTAAAAAAAGAGGAAACAATAAAAGAAGTATTTTGTAGACTGTATTCAGGTAACAATCATCTGTACTGCTTATAAAATGAAAGATCTGACCATCTTTTATCAGATGAATTATTTTAGAAGTTATGTGTATAATATAAGAATGTGTGATCTGAATTAAATACATAGCAGACACAAGAACAAAATATGCTTTTAACTCATTTAAAGTAAACACTTAAACCAAAATAATATGTTAAGAGAGATTACTTTGTAAAAAAAAGTCTTGAGTAAAAGAGCTTTAATAGTTTGAAAGATATATGATATTTTAAATAATACTAGATAAGAATGTAACATTTTAATTATGGTTTTTTTGAATGGTATTTTCAAGAGAATACGTATTTTTATTTCCCTTGTCAAAATAAAATATAGACTTGAAACAAGTTTCTAAGAAGTTCAGTCTAAAAATATTTTTTAAAATTCTTAGAATAATTGTGTTCAGTTCTCTCACATTTTTTGCATATATTGCATATTCTGAAGCTTTGCTTTATTAATTTATTTTTAATTAAGGTGTAACTGACATACTGTTATATCAATTTCAGATGTACAGCATAGTGATTTGATATTTTTATACGTTATAAAATGATCATCTTGGTAAGTCATTACCATCTGTCCCCATACAAAGTTATTACAATATTTATTACTGTATTCTCTATAATATATATTACATCCTGATAATTCATTTATTTTATAACTGGAAGTTGTACTTACTCTCACCAATTTCATTCATCTCCGTCCAACCTCTTTCTTTGCCTCTGGTAAGAAAATACTTTAAAGAGTTGATACATAACTGATTTTTACACCATAGTAAATGCTCAGAAAGTAATTTTATAGACTGTTGTGAAAACAAGTACCTATGAAATAGGTGAAATTTTCCTTTTTTTTCTCCCTAAACATTTGATTATTAAGGCTAAAACATAACCACAGTTGTCCTAACTCTTTCAAGTGTTATTTTCAAAATTACATTTCTTTGTGCAAGCATTCTAACCTGTGTTTTATGGAGACTTTCCATAAATTGGGAGCAAGATTTATAAAGTCATTTTAATGTCATAAAATATCAAGAAAATAATGAGTGGTAACAGGGTAAAAGGGAGAATTGTATTAATACAGTCAATTCAGTGTATGTTATTAGAAACTTGGATTTGAGTTACTAGTATCTGGGTAATTACTCAACATTTTATTTTGTGCTAAAGTAAATAGGACTGGATCATTTGGAGCAACAGCATTCTAAATCAAAATTAATCAGATAATTGGCAAGTTTTATTTGACTTGCAGTGTTCTATAAATTATAGACCAAGAAATGAGGAGAAATTTGGCAAAGAATAATAATGTCGATGGAAATACATGGGCAAATGAGGCCTAAGGAAACTCGGAATTTTCATATGCTTTTCTTAAAATCTGAAGGTGATAGAAGATTTTTAATGAGGCCCAACTACAATATATAGGTGAGTAGTGATGGACAGAGGGTTAAGAAAACTTGTTTTTGTTAAAATATTAATTGAATTAAAATATTTGTGAATTGAAATAAAGAATTTTTTATAAGACCAATGGTATCAATAAGGAGATGCACATTTTGTTTTATAAATTTCTGTATAAAGAACATAGAGAGTATTCACTCTACAAAGGACTCTTTCTTTAACAGTGTATGTGGAAATATTGATTTTACATATGCCAATTATAATAGAAGGAAAATAATATTTTACTGTGCATGTTATAATTTTGAGGTTTGCCTTAAATTACTTTTATAACAGGGTGGACCTTAATAAAAATTTAAAATACAGAGAGTTGTGAGACATTTTCACCAATGATTAATGTGTTTTTAGAAACCTAAAAGCATTTTCAAACTAATACTTTTTAATTCATTTATATTTCAGTTTGGTTATTCTGTTTCTAAAAGTTGCTATGATCAATATTCAACTGTTTGTAGAGACTATGACATTCTATGGTGACTAATCTTCAAGGTGAGTCATAATGATAGTCTCATATTAAAATCAAGAGTGACTGTAGGAAAATAGTCATTTTGCAAGCAAACATCCTGTCAAGTAATGGCCAAGGTAGCAGGGAGCCTATGTCATAAAGTAACAGACTTAGACCTTTACTTATGCCTTCATTATCTGTCCGTTGATATAAATGGTATAAAGACAAGTTAATTGTGTTTGTCTTAAGCTTTTTCTCTTAGCTTCCCTTTATTTTATTAAAGTTTTAGAAAACTGTGTAAACAGAAAGACTTGGTTACAATTCCCAAAATGATAAAGGGGGGTGGGGTGGGGAACTTTATATGAAACTGTTAACACAATCTCCTGCATAGCTTTATATTATGCAGAAAATTTAAGTGATCACTTGATCAGCCCAGCTAAATACGATAATCAAAGTAGATAATGCTGCTCTGTGTAATAATATTGCACCATTCTTTGAATGAGAAAGAAAATTGTTAGTCCTTTTTCACTCCTTCAGGATGTCTGAATAATTAGATGAATAATATTTTAGAAATGTAACAGTTTAAATGGCAAATTTAGGATTAGAATTTATCCATGATTTCATGTTGAATGCCAGTTTTTCAAATAATATACTTGATTAGGATAGTAAGATTTATTGAAAAGGAATATAAAAAAAACTATTGTGGAGTACTTATGCAGAGATATATTCTGGATAAATAGGGAGATTTTTCATAACTCTGCTTTAAAAGTTTATTTTTATCTTAATTGTAAGGATCACTATAAAGTTATATAAATAAGTTACAATGCCTTCTTAAAGTATACTGAAGCTCATGAAATTTAAACCTTTACATTTTTTACTTTTTAAATTTTTTACTTTGCTCTGCTTTAATAAGAAGAATTCTTTTATTAGACGGGTACCTGGTACATAACAGATAGTAAAGAATATTTATTGAATGAATGAAGGCAATACAGAGCATGGAGTCAGAGGAAATTGGGTTCAGATCCGTCTCCCACCTTCTAGTTCTATGACCTTGGACTTACACTCAAAGTCTCATTTTTCTCAAACGTATAATGGAGAAATAATGGCATCTCTTTCACATGGCTCTTGAAAAGAGTTCAGAGCCTAAGTATGTGTGAAGCATTCAGAGCCCAGCCTTACCATGTGTTCCATGCATGCAATTATAACCCAATATTGTAGTTCTGTAATTCTGAATTTTGTTTTCACTGGCACAGATATTTTTTCCATGCAGATTTACAGCTGCTGTGCACATGATATAACCATTTGAGGACCCCAAGCACGTAAGCCCCTACTTAGAAAATTAAATAAAAACCTTCTGGGCTGCCTACCACTTCTTTACAGTGAATCTGACAGAGCTCTTTTAATAGCAACAGTCAAGATACCCGCAAAGACCTTGATGACAATAATTATCTTACCCTTCATTTCTTGGCTTCCCAGGAATCTCACAATCCAGGCCAGCATCCATTGTGGTCAGCCAGCCTCTAAACATCTCCCTCTTAAGAAGGCCTCATGGGGCCTTCCTTCTCTTTCCTCTGATTCTTACCCTAGTTTTTCTTGATCCATTTATTTCCTTTGTTAGCAACTCATTAGAAAATGTCCAGGAGCAAAGTTAAGACATCTTCATGTTTTCCTCATATTTTCTTCATGTTTCCTCATTTATTTTTATTTTAACTGTAAGGATCACTAAAAAGTTATATATGTTACACTGCCTTCTTAAAGTATACTGAAGTTTATAGGATCTAAACCTTGATTGTTGTTACAGCAACTGTCAGGGAGTTACTGTCTCATCCTCTAGTTAGAGTAATCCGTGACTTGTGGTCCTTTGGCTCTGCTTGGACTATCTTTGCATAAGCCACATGCTTCCTAAGGCATTGAGAAGATAAAGTAAATTTAAAACAATAAGAAAAAAATAACCCTTGCCTACCATGTAAGGCAGGACACACAGTTTGGAATATGGAGGTTTGAACTCTACAACTCCAAGGTTTGTGTGTGTGTGAGTCACTCAGTCACCTCCAACTCTTGGTGACCCCATGGCCTGTAGCCTGTCAGGCTCCTCCGACCTTGAGGATTCTCCAGGCAAGAGTACTGGAGTGGGTTGCCATGCCCTTCTTTAGGCGATATTCCCGAACCAGGGATTGAATCCAGGTCTCACACAATGCAGGCAGATTCTTTACCATTTGAGCTACTCAGGACTCCAAGGTATTGAACAATTTAATGAGGTTTAGCAAATGTACACAGTCATGAAACTAAACCACACTCAATAAGCATAATTGCCATAATCTCAACAATTTCCTATCTTCCTCTTTGCAGTCATTATACTTGCCTCACTCCTGATTCCAGGCAACCATTGATTTACTTTGTTTCACTGTAGTTTCGTCTTCTCTAGAAAGTCTTCCAAATAGAACCCTTCAGTATGCAGTTTTTGTGTTTGGATTTTCTTTTGATTATATTCTTTGCAGCCAAAGATGGAGAAGCTCTATACAGTCAGCAAAAACAAGACCAGCACCTGACTGTGGCTCAGATCATGAACTCCTTATTGCCAAATTCAAACTTAAATTGAAGAAAGTAGGGAAAANGGAGATCCAACCAGTCCATCCTAAAGGAGATCAGTCCTGGGTGTTCATTGGAAGGACTGGTGCTGAAGCTGAAACTCCAATACTTTGGCCACCTCATGCGAAGAGTTGACTCATTGGAAAAGACCCTGATGCTGAGAGGGATTGGGGGCAGGAGGAGAAGAGGACGACAAAGGATGAAATGGCTGAATGGCATCACCGACTTGATGCACATGAGTTTGAGTGAACTCCAGGAGTTGGTGATGGACAGAGAGGCCTGGCATGCTGCAACTCATAGGGTCGCAAAGAGTCGGACACGACTGAGTGACTGATCTGAACTGAACTGATAATTGATAATATTTTTGGATGCACCTATCTTGATATATGTATCAATAGTTATTTCCTTCTTATTGTCAAATAATATTCTGTTGTATGGATATACCACAGTCTGTTTATTCAGTCACCAACTGGTGGACATTTAGATTGTTTCTAGTTTTCGCTGATTATAAATAAAGCCTCTATAGAGATTTGTGGGCTAATTTTGTATAGACATAAGCTTTATTTCTCTGAAATAGATACCAAGGTGTGGGACTTGATATGAGTATGTTTAAGTTTACACTGATTGATTTATACATTTTTTAAACTAAGCTGCATTTGTGGTATAAATTCATCAAGACCTATTTGGTCTTGATGTATTATCCCTTTTATATATTGCTGAGTATGATTTGCTAATATTTGTTGAGGGTTTTTTGTATATGTTCATGAAATATACTGGTCTTTAGTTTTCTTTTTTTTAATAGTTATTCTCCTTTTGATATTAGGGTAATGCTGACTTCCTCCCTCTTTTATTTCCTGGAAAAGTTTGTGTAGAATTAGTATTATTTTTTTCATAAATATTTAGTATAATTCACCAGGGAAGCCATCTGGGCCTCCAGTTACCTTTGTTTTAAGGTCTCTAGCTATACATTTATTTTTCAAAGGATATAATACTATTCAGGTTATCTATTTTGTGTGTGTGAGAAAATTTCCACTTGTCCATTTTCTTCATATTGTTCTTCAAAGATCAAAAGATTTGACATTAATTATAGTACTTAATGGACTTCCTTGGTGGCTCAGATGGAAAAGAGTCTGCCTGCAGTGAAGGAGATCCAGGTTCAATCCCTGGGTTTGGAAGATCCCCTGGAGAAGGGAATGTCTACCCACTCCAGTATTCTTGCCTGGTGAATCCCATGGACGGAGGAGCCTGGCAGGCCATATAGTCCATGGGATCACAAAGAATTGGGCATGACTGAGTGACTAACACTTTCATTGTTTCATAGTACTTAGTACAATAGACAAGAGCAAGCAACTGTAAGTTTTTTTTTTTTATATCAAATCACTGTGTTTATTTTTTTTAAGTTTAAATTTTTATTTTTTAGTTTGTTTTGCTTAACAGTACTGTATTCATTTCGCTATACATTGACATGAATCAGCCACGAGTGTACATGAGCTCCCCATCCCGACCCCCCCGACCCCCTCCCACCGCACACCATCTCTCTGGATCATCCCCGTGCATCAGTCCCAAGCATCCTGCATCCTGCATCGAACCTAGACCGGTGATTCG
>SJYA01002431.1:5147692-5280227 GCA_006410615.1 Neotragus moschatus | reverse complement strand
CCCCCTCCCACCGCACACCATCCCTCCGGCCAATCAACACAGAACAATGAGACATCAGGAAGCTGAGTAGGATTCAGATAGGATCCAAGAAAGAAACTGGGGTTAAGGAGACTATCTAGCAGATACGAGTCAGGAAGAGGTAGTGGCAGTGAAAACAAGGAAGAAAGGAGCACTTGAAAGTCACTTTAAAGAAGGAATTGACAGAACTTGGTCATGTCTGGAAGTAGGTAAAGAGAGAGAGGGACACTTGAAAATGAACCCAGGATTCTATCTGAAGGGATGAGAAGGTCGAGAGTACAGACAGACTTGACTTGATGGAAGGGGTAGCCCTTTTCGAGTTAAGATAATGCTTCACCTAGGGGTAAACTGAGTGTGAAGTGAGTTGCTGTGGGAACTGACAGCAAACATAGTATGAGAAGTAGGACAGTAGAAATGATTTTCGGATTAGTGAGGTCAGGGTTCCTCAAAAGGAATAGAGAATCAGAGAGTGTTGCCACATACAATATTAGATGCTCAGTTAAATGAGAATTTTAAAAAACCTTATATATGTATTTATTTATTTGGCTGTGCCCAGGTCTTAGTTGTGGCACATGGGATCCTTAGTGGTGGCATGTAAATTCTTATTTTTGGTCAGCTGTGCCATGTGGGTGGGCTTCCCTGGTAGCTCAGCTGGTAAAGAGTCTGCCTGCAATGCAGGAGATCCCAGTTCAATTCCTGAGTCAGGAAGATCCCCTGGAGAAGGGATAGGCTACCCACTGCAGTATTCTTGGGCTTCTGTAGTAGCTTAAATGGTAAAGAATCTGCCTGCAATGCGGGAGACCTGGGTTTGATCCCTGGGCTGTGGAATCTAGTTCCCAGATCATGAATGGAACCTGGGCCCCCTGCATTGGGATCATGGAGTCTTAGCCACTAGACCACTATGGAAGTCCCAAATGAGAATAAGGAATGAGTTGGGTTGTTTTTTTTTTTTAAATATGTTTGCCATACAAAGCCTCACAACAACACTTCCAGCTAAGTACCATTATTTCCTTTTTACAAATAAGGAACCTAAAGCTAACAGGGTTTTTACCTGAGGTAATATAGTATATTGGTTTGATAATGTTTCAACTAAACTGTAATTATTTTCCCCCAAATTTCTGTACTTGTATTTGTTGTTTAGTCACTAAGTCATGTCTGACTCTTTCTGGACCACATGGACTGTAGCCCTCGGGGCTCCTCTGTCCATGGAATTCTCCAGGCAATGCTGGAGTGGGTTGCCATTTCCTTCTCCAGAGGATCTTCCTGACCTAAGGGTCGAACCCACACCTCCTGCACTGGCAAGTGGATTCTTTACTACTGAGACACCTAGGAAGTTCTGCACTTGTGTGGTTCCTGTCTAAAGTTGGCTCTGGAGAAATCTGTATAAGATTTGAAGTGAAGCCCTCAAAGCAACTGTCGCCTATGTCCTTGGTGGCTCATCTTTTCGTCTTGAAGCTCAGCAGCTCCCTCCCCAGTGCCCATCAGTCTCCTCCTTCAGATGCTCTTGACCCCGGGCAAGAATTAGGTGCAGCGAGAGACATGATGTGAAGGCAATACGCTGTGTTACCATAGTCGGGTGTGCCTGCTTCCCATCACTTGGCGGTCAGCGTTCCTTCCTGACTGCCCGCCTTGCCACTCTGCAGGCAGGTGACTTTGGGGCCACCAGCCGAGGAGTTGGGCTTCAGGAGAGCCCTTCATCAGCTTCCATTCATGTTCCAAGGTTAGCAATTTTATCTGATCCTCCAACTGTCCCCCTCCTTCACAGACCTTTGCTATCACATCTTCCCCCATACTTGTGTAATATCTACTCCCTATAATGAACCCCTTAATCCATATCAGTCCTAAGAGGTCCTGCCTCCCAGACTGAATGATTAACCAGTTAGGTACACATCAAAAGCAAGTTGCTGAGGAGCTTCTCAAGTCCAGGTCTGTCTGACTCCTTCTCACATTTAAGAGCAATTAAGATTTTTATTTGGATGATACTCATTATAAAGCTTGGTTTATTGTTACAGATGGCATAACTGGTTAATTGTTACCATGTTGAAATCAGGTTTCCCAGCAATTTGAACATGTTTTATGTTTCCTAACTTTTTTTGTTGTTCTTTAACATTTGTTGTTCTTTAACATTTTATTTTATTTTTACTTGTCACATTTGGGCACAATGTGTAGGACCCACACGTGTAGGACCTTAGTTCCCTGAATAGAGATCAAACCTGGGCCCCCTGCAGTGGCAGCACAGAGTTCTAATCATTGGACCACCAGGAAATTCCCCTCACATTTCATTTGAATTACAGCTGTTGTGTATAGGTCACCTCTAGTATTGAATGATTAAACTCTTCAAGGACCACATAAAACTTTCTCCTTGTTTTTCAGCAGTTATTTTTCAAGTAGCAGGTACTCAATAAATGCTTGTGACTTTTAATAGAGTAGCTAAATTCCTCAAAAATAGGCACACTAGTACCATGTCAAAATATAAACACGCATTTAGGGACATTGGGTGTATGCTATAAGATGTGGAAGAGATGTTGCCACTAAATCAGGACATATAAAATGATGAACGGTTTTGAACAGAAATTGAACTACTGTTCAAAGCATTGGAGTGTTCTTGTAACAAGCTGAGGCTTAGCTTCAGAATAAAAGAGAGTCCTGCCTTCCCTTTGACATTGTAGTCTTATTGTAGAGAATTTTGTTACCTGCTACTCCAAAGATACTGTCCTGTTACAGCTCTCTGGAGAAAATATGTTTTGTTAAATTTCTCTGCTATTTACAAGTAATGGTTATAAACATGACACACTTTTAAGTGTAGTTTGTATTAACATTTTCCAGCAGTTAAATTTTAGACAATCAAATTCTAGACAACAAAATCATAAATCAAGCCTCAATTTGTGGCGTTTGCCAATTTCCGTGGTGTAAATACTTCTATGATGGTTGATGTCCGAGCTTCCAGTGTGATGTCACTGAACATGAAATCAGGAAGAAATGTGCTAGAAATGTAAGAGAGTATATTATGTTGTTTTATACTTTATTTAATTTTGAGTTTATATTATATAATTTAATATTCAACATTACATTTCATGACCGGCTTACAAAATTCCTGAAACTTTAGCGATTACCTTTTTTTTTTTAGCAATTACCTTTTACAAGCAGGGAAACCTGACTCCAGCACACTACTGCTTGGTGGCCGCTCAGCCAGGAAACAGCACTGCTCCACAGAAGCTAGCACTACAGGCAGAATAGCTCATGGCACACAGCACAGCTGGGCACAGATCCTGTCACTGGGTGGGCACAGGAGGGTCCTGCTGGAACTAGTGCTCATTGTTGGTTGAGGAAACAGCCACCAGCTGGCATCTGTCACCAGAGCACCACACCTCTTTTGTGTTGCTGATTCCCAGGACTTTGAACTGGTAGATGCATCTCACTGACAGCTCTCACTTAGTTCAGTTCAGGTCAGTCACTCAGTCGTGTCCAACTCTATGTGACCTCATGGACTGCAGCACTAAGCTCTCACTTAGGTGAAAAAAAAAGTGTTTCTCATTTTCATGTCTCATAAAGTGAAGGGTTCTAGAAATATGGAGAAAGAGTCCAGATATTTGGTGACAAAAATGAGTAACAAGCATCTGCTCAGTTCTGTATTTCACCTGGTTGGCTGTGGGAAAATTGGTTGCTGGTTTGCTGTACCCCATGAGAAAGCACAGCAGTCTATCTAGAATATGTGTCATTATTCCACCATTCCATAAGGCCAGCTACTTCTGAGTGATGCATAAGTGAATTCCTTGGGTACCAGTTCAGTGTCCTTGGCTTCCCTGGTGGCTCAGACAGTAAAGAATCTGCCTGTAATGCAGGAGACCTGAGTTCAATCACTGGGTCAGAAAGATCCTCTGGAGAAGGGAACGGCAACCCATTCCAGTATTCTTGCCTAGAGAATTTCCCATAAGACCAGTTACTTTTGGGTGATGCATAAGTGAATTCCATGTATATCAGCTCACTGTAATACTTCTCAAGTTTTTGTTTGAATTAAATTTTTTATAATATGTTGTCTTTTGCAAACATATATCAGCTTCACTGACTCTACAGGTGACTTAAGTGGTGATGTGAAAAGAATCCTGTCTTTGCATCTGATAGGTTTGTTATGAAAATCTTTATCTCTGTGACCCCTAAGGTATGGGGCTTGCTTTTTGGTGACTTGTTGGTATAGGGGGATACACAGGAAATGCTCCAAAGGGTCTGATTGTGGCTCTTCCTACCATCATAGCTTTTGCTGTTACTACAACAAGGAGTCATTCAGTCTTTCACTTCATCTATTCCTTATGCTCTTAGCAACAGATGAGTGAAATCAGAGTCCTACTGGGCCTACAGAGATGAACACAGATCAAAACTTTATTTCTAATTTTTATTTATTCAGTAACTACATCATAGGCATCTGTCCTATGAAAGACATCGTTCTGGCTTCTTGGGATACAGCAAGGAACAAAACAGACAAAAAGTCCCGTCTTCTTGGAGCTTATGTTCTAAAAGAAGGTAACAATAAATTAACTAACTAAATAATATAGAACCTTAGATGGCAATAAATTCTATGGAGCAAAATATCAGTCAAGGAAAGAAGATAGGGAGGTGTTTGTACTTTTAAGTAGGGTACTGAGAGAAGGCAGTATTTCTGCTAAGATTAAAGACAGCAAGGGAATAATCACTATCCTGTAAACCAATTTCATTCAGGAATGAATTAGTTCTCAGCCAGTTTCCAATAATCCCCCCAAAACATCTAGGTATTTGCCTCTACAATGTACTCTTCCCCTGAACAATGACCTTCAGGTACTATTGGGGAAATCCAGAAGGAAGATTCACAGTACCTATATGTGTTGTTGTGGTAGGATTTTCCTCCACAGGTCCCCATTCCCCGTTCAGTGCAGATTCTCAGGGTCATTGAACCAACTCAGGTTGAGAAATCAGGTGAATGGCTCTGAACCCCCAATGCCAAGGCTCAGAGCAACTGTCATTCACCAGACTCATTAGTTGTTGGCTATTTCATCAAATAATCCTTTAAGGGGCTGACCATCAATTTTGGTTCATGGAACTGAATACTGAAATAGCTGCTAACAAAGATTCTTGTAGGCTTCACTCTTTACTGCTTCCATTCTACTGCCACACACACCTTGCCCTGGTGACACTGCTGTGGGACCTTGGAACACCCATTGCGAGTTCACTGGGGATTGAACCATTTCAACTAACACATCCCCAGGCTACACTGAATAGCCAGTACAATGTCTACGTGCTTGTTCTTCAGTGTTGGTACCCCCTTCACCAAGGAGTGTCTCTGGACCCTCTAAGGGTACACAGTTGGGAGATGGGGGAGCTGCCTCTCCCTAATGGATCCACTCCAACATTTTATCTCTCTGCTTTTTGTATTGTTTCTTTGACATTATATCAAGAAATTTCTGGCATCTCAACTTTATTCAGCCAGGTTTCAGTCAACCAACTGGGCAAAGCATTAGACCCAATCCTAGCTGCTGGCATTTGCACACCCAATAAATTCAGTCTGACCTAAAATTCTGTCCCTTAGTCTTAGCCTAACATCCTCAGAATCAGTTTCCAAAGTTTACAAATATAAATTAGCATAATTTTACAATTCTTCTGATATGTAGTCATTATCTCTTTTACTGGAGTTTATTATCACATATCTCCTCCAAGGCATGCTAGGGTATATATAATATGTATTATAATATACTATATGTATTCTATATACTAATATATGCATTTCATATACTACATATGTAGTTACTTATATATATATTTAGACCCTCCCTGTGGCACAGTCGTAAAGAATCTGCCTGCCAATATGTATATATATATGTATATAATATGTTTATATAACTAGATATATTTACATAGGTATAAATATGTGTAGTTATTAATATATATGTAAGTGTACATAGTTGTGTATATATATATATATATATACACACACACACACACACATACACGTATAACCACATGTATATGTAACTATATATCTAGATAGAGAGATAGGAGACAGACAATGATGGGTAGTGGAGGTAAGGTATGAGGAAAATATTTCTCACCAGATCAAGTCTTTATAGAGTTTTCAAGCAAGGCAAGCAGAATCTTATCTGCTGTAATTAGCAAGGGAAACTCCGTGGGGTTGGAGTTTCAGTATATACTGAGTCTAATCATCCCATGTATTCATACTCCAGTCCTCAAGTCCTACAATTGCTTATTCAGAGCCTTAACTTGAATATGACCAATCTGGTGGGTTGGTACTTCACCTGGTACTGAAATTAGATAACTCAAAAGATCTAAGTGGATGTTCAATTTTCAGTAATCTCAGCATTTATTTTGAGGTCTATCAGCCCTGCTATACAATATAAAAGAGATTCTTTAAGAATAATCATAGAAAGTCCCTGTTTGAGTCCGTGATAAAGTACATTTTCTTTCTTTAAGCTCTCCCATACCATTGGAAGCACCATTTCTACCTGCAGTCTTTGAATTCATCATATCTTTGAATTCTTCAACATCCCATGCTGTATTTTGGGGGAAAGCCCTGGATTTCTCAGTGCCTCATATGAAATATAATAGCACTTCATGCCAGGTGGCCATAGTTAATTGCCCTATGTATTACCAAAGTTCCATCCTTCAAAACTGCTTGGTTGTTTACTCCATTTAGCCCCAACCTGGCCAGGCCAGGTTCCCAATCACTCTAGTTTTTCTGTCCCCTACCCCCAGAGCCCTATAGAAACACCAACAAATTCCTGTATGTCTATCTTTGTGTTAGTTGCTCAGTCGTGTCCTACTCTCTGTGACCCCATGGACTGTGGCCTACCAGGCTCCTCTGTCCATGGAATTCTCCAGGCAAGAATACTGGAGTAGGTAGCAATTCCCTTCCCCAGGGGATCTTCCTGACCCAGGGATTCAACCCAGGTCTCCCTCATTGCAGGCAGATCCTTCACCATCTAGACCAATAAGACTCTGTTCATGTCATGGCTCTTCTGTTATAACTTTCACATGCAGCTATGTTGCAAGAAATTGAATCACAAGGATAAATAATTTTATATCATTTCTATTTTTGATTTGTAGTGGTTAAGAGCACTGGCTTTGGCTACTAGATCTGTAGTACACTTCTATGGCCTTGGTTAAAGTACTCAGCCTCTTTAAGACTCAGTTTCTTCATCTGTAAAAATAGGGATAATAATATTTTATCTCATTGTTGGGTGATATTGTCATGAGAATTAAAGTCTATGAAGTTCTCAGTGGCACATATTAAACTTCAAGTTTCTTTTTCTTAAGTGAATCTCATGAGGATTTGGAAAGCACTCAGTTTCATCCGGAAGACATTTACAAATGATCAGAAAATGCCTCAGTCTAATCTCACCCATTATCAACAACACACGATTAACAGGCAACACACAAATGGCATCAGTGCTATGGAGAGTGTCAGTGTGGAATTCAGAGGTCCACTAGAATGCTCCTTTTGTGGCGGTACTGTGTCTTGGTTACCACTGTATCTCCACAGACCACCACACCTCACAGAGAGCATGGCTGGAATCAGGCACTAAACAAATATTCATTGAATATACAATGTTTCTTTTTATCTTGTCCCCAAATTCTAGATTGTCCCCTTTTTATTTTCAGCTTCCAAAGCCCAATAAACAGCACATTCCCAGTCAAAATCCCAGTAAGTTTTCCCTTTTTGCTTTGTAGAAATTGTGAAGCTGCTTCTAAAATTAATACGGAAAGGTAAAATTTATACGGTAAAGCTGACTACCCAAGGTGATCTTAAAGAACAAGGTTGGAGGACTTTCACTGTCAGATCCTAGGACTTATATTACAAAACTTATAATTTTGTAATATAAGTCCTAGGAAAATACATTAAGAAAATGTATTAGGTATTGAGAAGGCAATGGCACCCCACTCCAGTACTCTTGCCTGGAAAATCCTATGGATGGTGGAGCCTGGTAGGCTGCGGTCCATGGGGTCACTAGGAGTCGGACACGACTGAACAACTTCACTTTCACTTTTCACTTTCATACATTGGAGAAGGAAATGGCAACCCACTCCAGTATTCTTGCCTGAAGAATCCCAGGGGCGGGGGAACCTGGTGGGCTGTCATCTCTGGGGTCACACAGAGTCGGACACGACTGAAGCGACTTAGCAGCAGCAGCATTGTTGTGTAGACAGACAAACCGCCACACAGAACAGGATAAAGAATCCAGAAAAAGACCCATGATTATACAGTTACCTACTTTATGACCAAAGTAGCACTGCAGGCCAGTAAGGAAAGGATTGGTGCTGGACTGGTTGGATATATAAGGGGAAAAATATCTTAACCCTTGCTTCACACTTTACACAAAAGTTAAGTTCCAGGTAGATTGCTTGTTAAAGGGAAAATCACAGAGCTTTTAGAAGAAAGCACAGGAGAAATATTCATGGCATTGGAGTAGGCAAAGATGGCTTAATCACAATACAAATAGGGCTAACCAAAAAATGAGAAATGACAAAAAGTTAAGAATTTTGTTCATCAAAAGAGATCCTTAAGAGAATGAGAAGGCAAACTATAGAGTGGGAGAAGATACAATACACATGTTGACAAAGGACTCATCCAGAATATGTAAATACTTCTACAAATCAAGAAAAGAACAAGATACCAAAAGGAAAGTGGACAAAAACTTGAACAGACTTTCACAAAAGATGATGTAAAAATGGCCAATAAGCTTTAAAAGATGTTCAACTTATTTAGACAATAGGGAAGTACAAATTATAATCAATTGATGCTATCAAACATTTAAAGAAATAATACCAATTATTTTCAAATTCTTCTGAAAAAAGAGGAAACATTTCATAATAAGAAAGGATTACTCTGATACTAAAACCAGAAAAAAATACTGCAAAGAAAACTACAGACCAATATTTCTTATAAACACTGATTAAAAAATCATTCACAAAATATTAGCAAATCAAATCTAGCAGCATATTTAAAGGATTATATAGTATGACAATGTGGGGAATATCCAAGAAATGCAAAGATGGTTCAACATAAGAAAATTAATCAACAAAACATACCACATTAATAGGATGAAGGTGAAACACTACATGATCATCTCAGTTGATACAGAAAAGGCATTGGACAGAATCTAAAACCTTGTTTCCAAAAAAGCTAGGAAGAGAAGGGAACTTCCTCAAATGATAAAGGGCATTTGTGAAGAACCCATTGCTACCATCATATTCAATGGTGAAAGACTGAAAATTTTCCCTGTAAGATCAGTAACACTATGAGAATGCCTGTTTTAATCACTACTATTCAACAGTGTGCTGGAAGTTCTAGTCAGAGCAGTTACACACACAAAAAAGAAATAAATGGCATCCAAATTGGAAAGGAAGAAGTAAAACTATCTCTGTTCACAATGACATGATCTTATATATAAAAAACATTTCAAAAGACTGTACCAAAAAGAAAAATAAATACTAGAGCTAATAAATAAATTTCAGAAAAGTTGCAGAAGTGTGAGATAAACATCAGTTCAGTTCAGTTCAGTCNAGAGTACATCTGAGAAACACTGGACTGGATGAAGCACAAGCTGGAATCAAGATTGCTGGGAGAAATGTTAATAACCTCAGATATGCAGATGACACCACACTTATGGCAGAAAGCGAAGAAGAACTAAAGAGCCTCTTGATGAAAGTAAAAGAGGAGAGTGAAAAAGTTGACTTAAATTCAACATTCAGAAAAATAAGATCATGGCATCTTGTTCCATCACTCCATGGCAAATTGATGGGGAAACAGTGGCAACAGTGGCTGATTTTATGTTTTGGGCTCCAGAATCACTTCAGATGGTGACTACAGCCATGAAATTAAAAGATGCTTGCTCCTTGGAAGAAAATTTATGACCAACNCAACATTCAGAAAAATAAGATCATGGCATCTTGTTCCATCACTCCATGGCAAATTGATGGGGAAACAGTGGCAACAGTGGCTGATTTTATGTTTTGGGCTCCAGAATCACTTCAGATGGTGACTACAGCCATGAAATTAAAAGATGCTTGCTCCTTGGAAGAAAATTTATGACCAACTAGATAGCATATTAAAAAGCAGAGACATTACTTTGCCAACAAATGTCCATCTACTCAAAGCTATGGTTTTTCCAGTAGTCAGGTATGGATGTGAAAGTTGGACTGTGAAGAAATCTGAGCACCGAAGAATTGATGCTTTTGAACTGTGGTATTGGAGAAGACTTTTGAGAGTCTCTTGAACTGTAAGGAAATCCATCCAGTCCCTCCTAAGGGAAATCAGTCCTGAATATGCTTTGGAAGGATTAATGTTGATGCTAAAACTCCAATATTTGGCCACCTGATGCAAAGAACTAACTCATCTGAAAAGACCCTGATGCTGAGAATGGTTGAAAGCAGGAGGAGAAGGAGACGACAGAGGATGAGATGGTTGGATGGCATCACTGACTCAACGGACACAAGTTTGAGTAAACTCCAGGAGCTGGTGATGGACAGGGAGGTCTGACATGCTGCAGTCCATGGATTTGCAGAGTCGGACATGAGTAAGTGACTGAACTGAATTGAACTGATTCATCTTTCCTATGTCAAAGACAAAGTAGAGTGGATCTCAGGCATTTTTGAGATTTAACATATGATTAAATTAGGAAATTCAATTTCATCAATCTGTTAGAGTAAATTTACTAGAGGATTATTTGTGACATTGAAAGGACAGAATTGAATGCATGTTAAGCGCTTAAGAGAAACTCATGAATTACTTCTATAAAAGTGTCCAATTCTATATTTCTTAAAGAGAAACTTTAATAATCATGGAAACTTCTGGAGAAGGGAAACATTTTCTACTCATAAAATGCCAGCAGACCATATCCTGCTGATGTTCAAGTTATTTTTATATTTTTTCAGAGAAAAAAATAAAAATAAATGGACGATTTCATCAAAACCTGTCAATTCTCTGAAATTCCAGTTCTTTTATATTAAACAAGGCATGAATTGATAAGCTCTTAACCATAAACTAGAGACAGGGAGTCATTCTGATCTTCGCAGTTGGAATCCCTGTTCTCAACACCTCTACTTGATGCACATACAGAGTCCCTTGGCTGTCATCCTTGTGCCCATCTGTTGGCATGGCTCTCTGCCCACTCACAAGTCTGGACTCCCGCCCTAGTGCGTAGGTGCCAGAGAATAACAGTTTACATGAGCAGCCTGTACCACAATATAAATGTGCTCTCTGCCCAATGTCTGGATATGGTGTCCACTAAATGTGGACATTGGGTGTGTCCCCCTCCCCGAAACTTATTGGACCACGCTTTTCATCATATGTTCTTAATGGAGGTCAGGGAGAAGAGGCTGAGGAAAGTGAGTTTCCTGGTTTTTAATGTTTTAAAACCTGCAGGTTAATTTCACTAGGGCAGCTCCCTCAACAAGGCGTGTTCTTCACAAGAGTATCAGCAAGGATGTAGCCAGTGGAAGGAAACACCTCCAGTCTTTTTACAAGATCAACCACACACACAAGTGACTCACAAAAGACTGTATTTGCTCCCTTAAATTTCCCAACAATCCAGAAGGCTAAAATCCTTTTGTTTACTTTTTTCTTCCAGAAAGTTTTTGTTTCTGATGCCTCTTCATATCAGGCTTAGAAAAACAAGAGATTCTCTGGGTGTTTCTGAGCTTGGTGTGGTTGAAATAAGAAAGATAAAATTCTATAGTATCTGCCAAATTCTTCAAAGGCTGTTGCTTATAGCTCAGCTAGAAATGTGATTATTTTCAAACATAAGGTCTTGAATATAAATATCATGCTCTTTCCTATATTTTTTAGTTCATTTTTTCTATATGATACCTAGAAAAATTTTAGGAGTAGCAATGGAATGTTAAAGCATAAGATTTAAAACTCCAGTGCAAGAAAAATTAAAGCCAAATCTCTTGAACCCTTCAAATATGGAAGAGAGGCTGGAATCATACATATAGAAGGAAATGCAGATTGTATAAGATCTGATGATTTATTCTTTGCTTCAAAAGAAAATGAGTCAGAGTCTTCCCTGATGGACCAGCAGCATGGGACACACACACACAAAAAATAAAGAAAATGACAACTCAGGTCATAAAACCCAGACAATAATCTTGCAGAACTCCTAGAAGAAATATCAGGTGTCTTCCAATTAGAAAAACATATAGTAAATAAGAGTATCAGTAGAAATCTAAGGTAGCTTTTGTACCTTTGAAAAGTCCTGATACAATTTTTATAAAAAGTTAGCAACGTTCAGGGGTTTGTTTACTTTCTGCTAAATGGTATGAATTTTCTTTTTCTATGACAATTCTGGTAAGCCAGAGCAAAAGATATATAGATATAGATAGATACAGATATAGATAAAACCTTAAGCCGGAAACAAATATGGGTTAAGCAGTCATCATACGCCTGTTGCTGCTGTTGCTGTTAAGTCGCTTCAGTCGTGTTTCACTCTGTGTGACCCCAGAAACGGCAGTCCACCAGGCTCCCCTGTCCCTGGGATTCTCCAGGCAAGAACACTAGAGTGGGTTGCCATTTCCTTCTCCAATTCATGAAAGTGAGAAGTGAAAGTGAAGTCGCTCAGTTGTGTCCAACAATTAGCGACCCCATGGACTGCAGCCTACCAGGCTCCTCCGCCATAGGATTTTCCAGGCAGGAGTACTGGAGTGGGGTGCCATATGCCTAGCATGTGCTAAACATTAAAAGGGATACAATACTTACTCATTAAATTCAGCATTTAACAGTAGAAGGTTGTGGTGGAAGCAATCCTGAATTCAGTATCAATTTGATCATTTTGGTGGTCCTGGTTACCATCAATTGCCAGCTATGAAACCTCAAACAAATCTCTTTTTCTCTTTGAATCTTGCTTTCCTTATCTGCTAAATGATGATAATAATGCCTGTCTGGGTTTCTTTTTTAATGTGGTCATGGTTACAAATTAGCTATGTAAAAGCTCTTTGAAAATCACATGATGCTATAAAAGTAGGAGGCATTATTTATCATCATACATTTCTGGAAAATTCCTTACCTTGTTCTTTGAAAAAAAATTTGTTGACTTTCAAGTTCTATGTAGGATACAAATTATAAAAGGCCTTGAGTGCTGGAAATTTGGATTTTATCATGGAGGTTGTAGTAGTTACTTATGAATTTTGGAGCTGGGGAGTAAAATACTATCATTTGCTTACTTCATTAAATTCATGTAACTTTTATCCATTTAAAAATCTTGGGTAGTTTTAGCTTATTCAGAATATTCTTATTTCAGGACAAGTTTCATAGGCCCAATATCATCATCTTCCTCTAACAGTTACTATGCCTTTTTTTTTTTTGGCCACACTGCATAGCATGCAGGATACTAGTTACCCGACTAGGAATCGACCCCGTGCCCCCGTTATTAGAGGCACAGAGTCCAAACCACTGGGCTGCCAGGGGAGTCCCACTGTGCTTTAAAAATATTTACTCATTTAATCCTCACAACAACAGGCATGTCTCATTTTATTGTGCTTCACTTCATTGCACTTAGTGATTATTGCGTTTTTCAGAAAGTGAAGTTTTGTGGCAACTCTGGCTCAAGCAAGTCTATTGGCAACATTTTTCCATCAGCTTTGGCTCACTTCATGCCTCTGTGTTACATTTTGGTAATTGTCACTATAGTTCAAACTTTATTATTATATTTGTTTTGGTGATCTGTCTTCGGTGGTCTTTGATGTTACTGCTATGACTTGCTGACAGCTCAGATGATGGTTAGCCTTTTTTAGCCTTAAGGCTTAAATTTTCCAATTAAGGTATGTACATTTTTTTAGACATATTCTTATTGCATACAATAGGTTACAGTATAGTGTAAACATAAATTTTGTATGCACTGGGAAACCAAAAAATTCATGTGACTCACTTTATATTTGCTTTATTGCAGTGGTTTGGAATTGAACCTGTATTGTCTCTAAGGTATGCCTATAGTATTATACTTATTATTCTTATTTTATGAAGATACTAAGTACAGAGAAATTAAATGCTTTTCCCCAGGTTACAGAGCTGGTAAGTAAAAGAGCTGGGATTTGAACACAGGCAATCTAGCTTCAGTCTCTAATAAATAATCAAATAGTATTTATTGAATGCCTTTAATATAACAAACACTGTGTTAGATGCTGGGACCACAAAAGGGGGAAAAGCATGGTGGCGTCTCTTGAGTCTAACCTTTATGAAAGTTCTTGTTAATTATATTTTTTTCCTTGTTAGTCATAAATACTCATTATTTATTCACTCAACTTTTATGTATTGAACATTTACTAGAGTGCTAGGCATTGTTCTCGGTGAACAAAACCAACAAAATTCCATGCCTTCAAGGAACTGACTTTCTAATAAGGGAGACAGACAATAAACCAATGAGTAAAACATACCTCAGAGGGTGATAAATGTTATGGAGAAAAGTAGAGACAAGAGTTAGAGAATGTTGGGAAGAAGGTAGGGGTAGCAATTTCAAATAGGCTAGTCAGGCAGAGTCTCACTGAGAAGATGACTCTGAGTCTAAGACCTGAAGATATCTATGAGGATATTCTGGAGAAAGAAAAACTTTGATGGAGGATCAGCAGTGTCACAGCTCTCAAGGAGAGAGTATGCCTGGAAATAGCCAGGAAGCCAGTGTGCCCAGAACAAAGAGTGAGGGAAAGATCTCACAAAGCATTTGAGAAAGTAGTGGGAAGTAGCCAAAGGTTGGATAAAGAATGAAGGTAGAACCAGTAGAACTTCTTTACAGATTAGCTGTAGGGATGTGGAAAGAAGAGAGGAGTCAAGAATGACACCAAGGATTTTCACTTGAGCAGTTTGGAAGGATGGAGTTGCCATTCATTGAAATGAGGAAGATATTGGGATTAATATTTTTTATGTAAGGGGAAAATCAGAAGTTCTGTACAGGATACATTGAGTTTGAGATGCCTATTAAACAGCCATGTAGTATTGAATAGACAGGAAGCTATGTGAGACTGGAATTAGGGAAGAAGTCTGGGCTAGAGATATAAAACTGGGAGTTGTCCACAGAGGTAGTTCTTAAAAGCCTAGAGATTGCTTGAGATCCGCTCAGGAAAGAGACAGATCCAAAGGCAGAGGCTTGGGCTACATCAGCATTTAGAGCTCAAGGAGTTAAGGAGGACCCAATAAAGGAGACTGAGACAAGCATCAGGAGGAAACTCAGTGGAAAATCCTAGCCATTGTTTGGCTCAAAAAAGATCTTGTTTTGCAGAAAGATTCATGAGTTTCTCAAGACCATATTTCACTATATTTATTTATCAAAACTTTGACAGCAGTGTATACATTTCTTCTTCTTTTTTTAAATGTATTTATTTGGCTGCATCAAGTCTTAGTTGTGGTACATGGCATCTCCGTTGCACAGGCTCAGTAGTTGTGGCATATAGCATTGGGATTATTAGTGCCCTGACCAGAGATAGAACCCCAAGTCCTCTGCATTTAAAGGCAGATTCTTAACCACTAGACCACTAGGGAGGTCCTTGGGATTGTTTCTTTTTAGCACCCTGTTTGAGTGCTACGAAATATTTAGAAAATCAGTTGTACAACAAAATGACTTTTGGGGAAATCTTTATAGCCACTCTGGAAGTTTGAGTGTTCTTTAATTATAATAGGTTGTTGCTTAAGAGTATGCAAATTAAACTTTCAACCCAGTTACTTGGATATTAATGTTTTGTTAAGTAAATGTGCATAAGATGATTGCTCTGTGGTTAGTTTTAGTGAGAAACCAAGTAATACTTGCAGACAGGTAAGGTCTTTACTGCAGGATAATGTGAATCAAAGGAAATGTCTATAGATTATATCATTTCAGTTGTCTGTTTTCTTTGCCCTGAAGTTTTCCCACTAGTTGAGCTCGTTACTTGTCACATAAAGATTAGTTATGTCAACACTGCAGCTGAATAATAGAAGGTTTGGAGCAAAACTATGGGGAAGCCTAAAGTTTTAATTTTAATTTCTATGGAAGAAGATATAAAGTAGCAAAGGAACAAGGAGATGAGGATTTTTAGCATTCGGGGCTGAATATGAAAAGAGAATAGGTATCCAAAAGGGCAAAACCAAGAATGGAAAGGTTGGGTATATTTACATGTTACATTCTGCACTTCTTCAGAAGATAAATTGTTCTTCTCCTATCTCCCCATCTTGGTAACCTCATAACTCATTCATCATACTCTCCTACTTAAGCAACTTTTGTATTTCATTAACCAGAACACTCCTGCAGGAGTGTTTGGAGCCATGTACTCCAAACCAGTTTGGGCAGCAAGACACACATATATTCTGGATATTAGCTGGATGGCATCTTCCTGCTATAGTCTCTATACAAACCATGTGTGCCAGACACTGCTACTGGCTTCAAGATCCATTCTCCCTTGCTTTTCTACAGTAACTCCTGATTTTTAGCAGACACAAGACCACCCAGAATAAACATTGCCTTTCTGAGGCTGTCTTGCCATTCCTTTTGACAGCATGCTCATTTTGAGATTTACAACAAGCCTGGCCTCTTTCATGAAACCCCCTCTGATTCACGTACCTGACAGGTGACTTCACCCTTTTGTGAATGTTCATGGGATTTGTCAGCAACTCTGTTATGACATTTATTCAAGTGTCTATGTGCATTCCTTAACACTTCTACTATCTTGTAAACTCTGCGGCCACATAAATTGGATCTTATTTATGTTTGGTTGCTTCATATCAAGTATTTCACAAGTAGAAGGCACTCAGTTATATATTTTTGTATTAAATTGTGGAAGCTGCTTCTGACTCACTTCCTACCTGTTTTGGGCTCACTCTCCTAATGTTTTCTTTCTAATTTTTATTCTTTCTGGTAAAGACAATATAACTGAACCTCAACAAGTGGAACTTAAGAGGTTCTTGCTTTCTTCCTGTCATCTTTTAACATCTATTTGCAAAAGAAGAGGCTTATACTTATTTAATTAATTACATTTTGATTTAGGTCATTGGTGAAAAGCTTCCTAAAATTATTTTAGGAAGTGGTTAAAGCACTATTCTTTTGTTCAGGAGCCTGGAGTGGATCCCTACTTTTTGTGTGTCAAATCTGAATTCCTCTGACTTGTTTTTCAGTAGGTTCCTTCATTTGGATAACTAATGTAGTTTTTGAAAGTCGCTCAGTCGTGTCCGACTCTTTGTGACCCCATGGACTATACAGTCCATGGAATTCTCCAGGCCAGAATACTGGAGTAGGTAGCATTTCCCACATTCAGTGGACCACATTGTGTCAGAACTCTCCACCATGATGCATCCGTCTTTGGTGGCCCCACACGGCATGGTTTAATTTCATTGAGTTAGACAAGGCTGTGGTCTGTGTGATCAGATTGGCTAGTTGTCTGTGATTGTGGTTTCAGTCTGTCTGACTTCTGATGCCCTCTCTCAGTGCCTACCATCTTACTTGGGTTTCTCTTACCTTGGACATGGGGTATCTCTTCACGGCTACTCCAGCAAAGTGCAGCCGCTGCTCCTTACCTTGGATGTGGGATAGCTCCTCTCGGCCACTGCTCTTGACCTTGGACTAGAATTTTTTTGAAGAGACTAGAGATCTCTTCAAGAAAATTGGAGATATCAAGGGAATATTTCATGCAAAGATGAGCACAATAAAGGACACAAATGGTATGGACCTAACAGAAGCAGAAGATATTAAGAGGTGGCAAGAATACACAGAAGAACTATACAAAGAAGATCTTCACGACCCAGATAATCACGACGGTGTGATCACTCACCTAGAGCCAGACATGCTGCAATGTGAAGTCAAGTGGGCCTTAGAAAGCATCAATNTTCTGCATACCAAAAACAGTCTTCTTCACTTTGAATGGTGGCAGTGATCATACTGTTATGAGAACTGAATGAAGGGATTCATTTAAAGCACCAGTACACACTTAACATGGCAAATTACTATTATTGTCATCATTATCAGGTCAGAGAAAAGACAGTGGCAGCTTTTATTCCAAATATATTTTCTTCACAGCTTGAAAAAGAGTCACTTACTCTATAAAATAAGAACATGACTAAGTTCATTTTCTTCAGAAGACTATTGCTAATATTTGTTTCATGTTATAATTGCCAGCTCTATTTAGAGAGTACTTCCATTCTTAAAATGACATTGATATCCCTTTTTTAACCCTTAAAATATTTTTGATTTATAAATGTCTTCTTCGCTCTTTGATGAAGTTTTCATAAGTATAACATGGGATGAAAAATGCAAGTACTAGAATTATCAGATTGATGACAAAACTTTTGAGTACTTCTTAGAAAACATCAGTGTTGCTACAACATGCATTATGTCCGTAAGATGAGTGATTTTTTTTTCCAAACAGGCAAAACTATCCATTCAAATGAACTGTTTCCTTCAGAATAATAACTTTCCTTCAGAATAATAACTTTCATTCATTCCACAAACGTGTGTTAGCACCTCCTGTCCCAGGCATTATTCCAGGTGCTAAGGATTCAGTGATAAACAAAGCACAGTCTGTGCCTTCAAGGAATTCGCAGTTGGAGACAGAAGAGTTTTAACCAACTTTGTGTTAGTTTAAGGGGTTCAGCAGGATAGGCTCTGGGTGCCATAAAAAAAAGTAGGTGTTCGAGAAGACTCCTTGGTTGGGGTGAAGGTCGACATAGGTCCCAAAAGGTTAGCCAAAATCATTTGGCAGGGGAAACAGACAGGGCGGGTGGTTGGTGTTCCAGTCTGGGCAGGAGCCTGGTGACAGCAGAGCATGAGGCATGTCTGGGAGGCAACCAGTATTCACTGTGGTTGGATTTTGCCAGGCTACAAGGAGAGGAGTGACCAGAGGCGAAGCTGGGGAAGGAAGAACAGTTCCCATAGTGAAGCATCTTGGATGCCATTGCAAGGAGTTTGGACTTTAGGGGGAATGCTTTGGTGAGCCAGGGAATGCCTTTAAGAAGAAAGTGTTCCCATGGGTGACACACTTACTCAATAATGCTCCTTTACTCAAAACTTTGTAGAGCTCTTTTTAAAGATTATTTTTCTGATGTGGATCACTTTTTAAAGTCTTTATTGAATTTGTTACAATATTGCTTCTGTTTTACATTTTGAATTTTTGGTCGTGAGGCATGTAGGATCTTAGCTCCCTAACCACAGATTGAACCATCACCCCCAGCATTGGAAAGCAAAGTCTTAACCATTGGACAACCAAGGAAGTCCGTAGCTCATTCCTTTGAATTGTCTCACTGCTGAGAATGCTTTTGAGGGTAGACTGGATTTAGAGGAGGCATGAAAGGTAAGGAATGGAAAAGAAACCAGTGAGGAGAATGGTGTTCTTTGTGTTCTGTAAACAAAGTTGATGATGAAGCAGGTTAATATTAGTGAATGGTCAAAAATGTACTCTGATTATAAAGCCATGAGGTTGAATCTTTTCTTCTGACTGCATTTCATGGAGCACACATTTTTACACTTTAGAATGTGTTCATTGGATGGCCACTCATGTTTTTAACTGACTTGGCAGTAGCTGAATCACCCAGATACTTTGAAGGAATATTATCTCCCAGCCTTGGAAATGGTGCCCTGGGAAGCTTCCAGTCTGGGTCGAGCAGGGCTGTGGGGCAAAATTTCCCCACTGTCCACACTTCAGACCACCAGCTGCACCAGCAGATGCATCTAGGTTTCTAATCTTGCTACACTGTCTACCAGTGTTTAAAGCATTTTTATATGCACTTATCTCCTCTAAAGTGTTGAGGACAAACTCTTCCAGTTCAGCTCTATAAAGTCCTTATCATTATAGTAAGATGTTTAAGGCTGATACTGAGCACCAGTGTTTTACATTCATCCTATTCACAAGTTTATGGCATTTGGAGGAAAGTTAGTATTTTTTTTTCCCCAGGGACATCATACAGAGTATTTTTACCAAGGAACAAAGCAAAAACTCACACTTGGGACCAATTTAAAGTATTCTACTATAGTTGTTTTATAGCTGTGAAATGTTTAACCTCAATTTTTACTTTTGATATCTAGTACGTTGGTGGTTTTTGTTGTTGTTATTGTTTATTTGTTTGTTGGCTGCACCCTGTACAGGATCTTAGCTTGCTGATCAGAGGCTGAACCTGGGGCCATGGCAGTGAAAGCACTGGATCCCCAGGAAAGTCCCTGCTGATAGTTTTTCTAATTTGGGAAATCAAATATCTTAGTAGTTTTTCTTCTTTAGCAGAAATACTCTTATAACCCTATCTATTTTCAAAAAGATTCTGTCGTGAGGAGAAAAGAGGCAACAGAATGAAAAAAACAAAAGCAAAGGAGTCAAGAAAAAGGAGAAAAAAAGTAGAAAAGGTAGGATCAGGAGTCAGGTTAGCATACAAAATAGATACAGTGAGGACGGCACTTTTAGGGAGAGGGATACACGTTTGCCATAAAGCTTTTTTTTTTTTTTTTTTTTAAGATTTATTTATTTACTGGCTGTGGTGGGTCTTGGAGAAGGCAATGGCACCCCACTCCAGTACTCTTGCCTGGAAAATCCCATGGACGGAGGAGGCTGGTGGGCTGCAGTCCACGGGGTCGCTGAGAGTTGGACACGACTCAGTGACTTCCCTTTTACTTTTCACTTTCATGCACTGGAGAAGGCAATGGCAACCCACTCCAGTGTTCTTGCCTGGAGAATCCCAGGGACGGCAGAGCCTCGTGGGCTGCCATCTATGGGGTCGCACAGAGTCGGACACAGCTTCACTTTCACTTTTCACTTTCATGCACTGGAGAAGGAAATGGCAACCCACTCCAGTGTTCTTGCCTGGAGAATCCCAGGGACGGGGGCGCCTTGTGGGCTGCCGTCTATGGGGTCGCACAGAGTCAGACACAACTGAAGCGACTTAGCAGCAGCAGCAGCAGTGATGGGTCTTCATTGCTGTGCACAGGCTTTCTCTAGTTGCGGCAAGTGGGGCCTGCTCTTTAGTGACAAGTTCTTATTGCGGTGGCTTCTCTTGTGGAACATAGGCTCCAGGCACATGGGCTTCAGGAGTTGCAACTCATAGGCTCAGCACTTCTGCCTGCCGGCTCGAGAGTGCTGGCTCAGTAGTTGTGCTGTACACACAGACTTACTAGCTCTGCAGTGTGTGGATCTTCCCCCACCAGGAACTGAACCAGTGTCCCTTGCATTGCAAGGCTGTCTTAACCACTGGACAACCAGGGAAGCTCTGCCTTAAAGTTTTTTAATAGTCAAGAGGGAAAAGCCAACACCACTGGTCACCATGCCCAGAATCTCAGTGGTAAAGTATCTGTCTGCAATACAGGAGACTCGGGTTCAATCCCTGAGTTGGGAAGATTCCCTGGAGAAGGGAATGGCAACCTACTCCACTATTCTTGCCTGGAGAAACCCATGGACAGAGGAGCCTGGTGGGCTACAATCCATGGAGTCGCAAAGAGTTGGACGTGACTGTGACTGAGCACGCACAGCATAGATGATTTAGAAAAATCACATCAGCAGCAAAATCACCATCACCAGCAGCAGCCTGCCTTAGGAGAAGCCTAGCAATTTGTGGTCATGAGACCAAAGAAATGTATCATCCTCTAAGTACAGCTCATCAACTGCGAGGAAACCAAATGGACTATAAAGTACTTTATTGTGGGTTACCTAAGTCGGTAATATTTTGTACTGAAATAGCTAGAGACAAAAACCAAAAAGGGACAAACTCAAGTGGAGTTAATAATGATTTAAGACATTTTATAAAGAGGGGGCAATCAAGAAAGTTCCTATTTAATGACTCCAGCTCCACCCTACCTCTGCTAATGGACACTAGCAAAATGGTCAGCTTGTGTCTGCCTCTCCTAACTTCACTCCATTTCCCTAGCTGCCACAGAATCTGGGAACTGTAGTTTTTAGCCTCCCAGTCTCAGCTGTACGGGAAGACACATTGGA
This sequence comes from Neotragus moschatus, assembly GCA_006410615.1. Lineage (NCBI taxonomy): Eukaryota > Metazoa > Chordata > Mammalia > Artiodactyla > Bovidae > Neotragus > Neotragus moschatus. The sequence goes on along the minus strand of SJYA01002431.1, from coordinate 5,258,306 downwards.
AGGAGGTTAGAAGGCATATTGTGTAAATAAGTTCACAGTATCTACCTCAGCAATTTTAATCCTTTGAATACTGATTAGTCTAAGAATAGGCATGGAATCCTGTTCTCGCTGATGAAATGGGGATGGCTATTTTTCTGACAAGGGCTTCTCTTTTTCTTTTTAAAAAACATTTTATTATTACAGTGCTGTGATTTACAACGTTCTGTTTCAGGTGTACGGCACAGTGACTCAGTTTTACATTAATATATTCAGTTTACATTACATATATTTACATATATGCATTCTTTTTCAGACTCTTTTCTCATAGAGGTTATAACAGAATATTGAGAAGAGTTCCCTGTGCTATATAGCAGGTTGTTGTTGGTTATCTGCCTTATATATAGTAGTATGTGTATTTTAATCCCAAACTCCTCATTTATTCCTCCATCCCACATTTCCCCTTTGGTACCCATAAGTTTGTTTTTGATGTCTGTTTCTATAAATAAGTTCACTTGTATAACTTTTTAAAGTTAGATTCCACATACAAGAGATATTATATGATATTTGTCTTTCTCTTTCTGACTTACTTCACTTAATAGATAATCTCTAGGTCCAACGGGCTTCCCTTTCTGAACAAAAGACAAAACTTGTGAAGGAGATCATTCTCCACCCATACCTTTCTTCTTATCTGGAACACAGATGCAATGGCTGGCAATGCAGCAGCCATCTGGAGAACATGGGATAACAAGCATGAGAATGAAAGTTAATATATTAAGGATGATAGAAAAGGAAGATAGAGCCGTGTCTTCAATGGCATTGTTGCACCAGACCTGGATTGCCTGCCCTTGGACTACTTTTATGAGAGACAAGTGAAAAGCTCTCTTTGTCAAAGTTATCATAGAGCAGTTTTCTGTTGTTTGCTACTGAATGCACTCCTAAGACAGAACCTATTACAGTATTTCAGGCAGACACAGGAGTGATAAGCGAGAGAAGCAGTCAGACTCAGGATATTTTCTGAAAGCAGAACCACCAGGACTTGATGATGGGTTGGCTGGAAACAGGAGGTAAGGAATGGAAGAAATCAAGGATGATTTTTGTCTAGATATGACAGATAGAAATGTAAAATCTTATTTTCATTCAGAACATGGGAAAATTCTTCCATCACTGCAGAAATAGCTAAGGAAGATAAAAACATCTTCCTGTTGCTCTCCTGACACCTGTTTTCCATTGAGCCTAAGGGAAAATTGGGTTAAACTCATGTTAAATAATGCACAAAAGGGTTGGAAATTCCTAACATCTATTACGGCTCTTGTAGCTGGAACATACACATTCTCTCCAAAGCTGTCTCATCATCAAAGCTTTTTACCCCATTGAGGTCCAGGTACACAAAACTAAATTCTGACATCAACCATTGTATTCTGGTTTTTATTGCTTGCAGGAGTAGACTATTATACTACTAATACTTCTAAAGAATATTATTAATTTCTTGAATCAGCAGGATAATGCTCCACAGCTGGATCAAATAAACATTCCAAACCAGAGCTTTTTTTTTTTTTTTTTAAAGAATGTACTTTTTTTTTTAATGTCTACTATCATTACATATCTATATTTTAACATCAGGTGAAAAAAAAGAAAGATGACTTAGTATATTTTCTGCTGATTACTTGCATCGCAAAGGCTTTTCTTTTGCTGTGAGAATATCCTAGGAATGTCAAACACATTACCTGCTGAAACTGGTTGCTTCTAAGGAAGATGGATCACCCCCCACACCTCCTAAGAGGGCAGATTTGAGGTACATGGATCACATGACCCCCTTCAACTCCTGTCCTGGCCCCAGCTGAAAGGACATTAAATTCACAGGCGTGACATGGCATGACTAGGCTTGAAAGGGTGAACGGACCACTTAAATTCTCTCCTTGTCAAGAATTTGAAATGAAAAACTTTAAGTGAATGAAGCAATCTGCCTGGGAAGGTAAAACTTAAAAGTTATGAGGTATGGCGATGCCCTGAGAGCAGCTTGGAGGGCCTGAGAGGAGATGAAGAGCTACACTGCTGGTCTGAGAGACAAAAGAGCCAGGCCCCCCATCCCTGGTTGTGGAAGATTCCCTAGCCCTCCTCCCTCCTCTGCCCACCCTTGGGAAGCTGCAGGAGGAAACCAGGTTACAGCCCTGGCAAGACAAACCTCAGGACCGACACAGAGACATTCAGGAAGTGAGCAAAGCCCTGTAGGTGACCCCAGAGCAGGGTGTCTTCTGCACAGTCTCCACCCACAGGCCCCCTCCCTACCCCTCAGTGAGCTGAAATAACTTGAGTCAGGCTCTGTCTTTTGAAACAGCTCAACTAAACCCCAAACAGTAACAAAAGTCTAATGTCTTTTAGAGTGTAATAATTATTAATAATAATTAATTATAATGCCAAAATTATTGTTGTAAACAAATAATTACACCTTTGTAGTCTGTCCAGGCTCATGCTCCCTAACTGCAAGCATTGTAGGAACATAGAATGCTTTCATATAAACCCCCCTGGGCAATATTTTATCCAAGGTGAACCCAAACCTTACAGGAGGCATTTCATTCAAACTGGAGCATTCTGTGAAACAGGATGTGCAGAGACAACATCTGTGCACCTTACTCCACCGGCCTGGGCAGGGTATTATGTGTGAGGGGTGGGGGCAGACAGGGGCCTGCCTGACAGCCTTCAAAATAGCGTGGGATTGTGGCCCTCCACCCCGACCCCAGTAGGACAATTTTGTATTATTTTCCCCTCCTTGGGCCCATTCCCCATCTCCCTTCTCTCCTCTTCCCTTTCTCCCTAGATGTTGGTTTCACCAGCCCAAAGGCAGCATTTTATAGTGTGAAAGTATTTGCATTGAGAAAGGAGCCAAGAGTCGGACATGACTTAGCAAGTAAACAACAACAAATTTGCAGACAGTTGGAGAAAGCTTGAGGGAATATGGTAAGGTGGAATTGCAAGAAATCCAAATTGAGATATACTTACTGGATATAGAATGATGAATGTTTCTGCTGATATAGGACACTGTTTCTGCCAGGAATCTGCCACCTGGGTCCTGGGGAAAATGGCAAATATGCAGGAGTTGTTGCTTCTCTCCCACACACTTCTCTGCCTGCCAGGTGCTCAGTTAGTCACAGACTAACGGACTTCATATTTGCATTTTAAAGGAAAAGGCTATAGTCCTTCCTCTTCCCAACAATTAATCTAAAGCAGGTGATAAGGGAGCTGCTTTATCTAGCTTCCTGGAAGATAGTAACGCAGGTCTTTCAAATTCCACCATCTCTTGTTTGACACTTTTTTTTTTTAATTCCTCTCGCTCCCTTTTAAACCAAATTTAACCAGTTCAAATACCCCCATAAACGGTACTCATACACGATCGCTAAAGCAAAGATAAAGTTTTCTTATACCTCTTTTGTTTGTTAAGTAAGAGATACTGAACCATTCCTGACATACGTCAGCCTTCAGGAATCTCATCCTATAGTGACCGTGGGAAGTTTCTCTCTGGACAAATGAGAACTTAAGGGTGAGAAAAAAGAAAAAACCCCAACGGTGCTAGAACCAGCAAACTAGCAGAGGAAGCAGCGTACACAAAGGCCCGAGTCAAGGCAAGAGTCGGAGATACGTAAGGACTTAAAACAAGAGCCAGGGAGCTGGAGCATATTGAGCAAGTGGGAAATGGCAGGATTTGATCTTGGGGAAGTATGTCGAGGACAAATTGTGTTGGGACTTGCAGGCCACAGTAATAGGTTTGAATTTTAGTCCAAGTATAAAGGAAGCCTTTGAGGAGTTTAGGCTGTACTGTCATAATATGTTTTATGCTTCAAACATGTTGGTACTGGTAATATAATGTTCAGAAATGGGCAAAACTCATCTATGGCCATAGAAGTCAGGAGAGTGGTTACTTCTGGGAGGTAATGACTGGGAGGAATTAGACGGAGGGTTTGGGGGATACTAATAACATTCTACTTTTTGAGCTGAATATTGGTTATGCAGCTCTGTTCAGGGTGTGAAAATTTGTTGAGCTGAATATTTATGATTTATGCATTTTTCTGTAAAAATTTGACCATACACATACACACACACATATAAAGGATTACAGTATCTGAGTAGAGAACATATTTCAGGAGCAATGCAGAAGGGAGGCCCCTTAGAAAGTTATTACAGTAGCACAGAGAAAAGTACATGGTGGCTTGAGCTGATATGCTGACCATCAAGATAGAGAAGAGAAATATAGGAGACATTTTGGAGTGAAACTGACAGAACCTGATGATGATGTAGCTATAGGAATTTTTAAAAAATGAATGACTTCCAGGTTCCTGACTTGAGCAATTAGGTAAAGGGTGATGCCGTTCGCTGAGGATGGGGAGGAGCAGATTTATAGGTAAAAGGNAATTGTGTTGGGACTTGCAGGCCACAGTAATAGGTTTGAATTTTAGTCCAAGTATAAAGGAAGCCTTTGAGGAGTTTAGGCTGTACTGTCATAATATGTTTTATGCTTCAAACATGTTGGTACTGGTAATATAATGTTCAGAAATGGGCAAAACTCATCTATGGCCATAGAAGTCAGGAGAGTGGTTACTTCTGGGAGGTAATGACTGGGAGGAATTAGACGGAGGGTTTGGGGGATACTAATAACATTCTACTTTTTGAGCTGAATATTGGTTATGCAGCTCTGTTCAGGGTGTGAAAATTTGTTGAGCTGAATATTTATGATTTATGCATTTTTCTGTAAAAATTTGACCATACACATACACACACACATATAAAGGATTACAGTATCTGAGTAGAGAACATATTTCAGGAGCAATGCAGAAGGGAGGCCCCTTAGAAAGTTATTACAGTAGCACAGAGAAAAGTACATGGTGGCTTGAGCTGATATGCTGACCATCAAGATAGAGAAGAGAAATATAGGAGACATTTTGGAGTGAAACTGACAGAACCTGATGATGATGTAGATATAGGAATTTTTAAAAAATGAATGACTTCCAGGTTCCTGACTTGAGCAATTAGGTAAAGGGTGATGCCGTTCGCTGAGGATGGGGAGGAGCAGATTTATAGGTAAAAGGTCACTGATTTAGCTTCAGATATATTATGTGATTTTAGATGCCCGTGAAGCATTCAAATGGTGATATCAGGTAGGCTGTCTGGTAGATAAATTAGTGTTCAGAGAAGAGATCTCTAGAGAGGTGTAAATGCTGTCATTGTAGACANGCCATGCCATCCTCCAGAGGATCTCCCCAACCCAGGGATCAAAACTGTGTCTCCTACATTGCAGGCAGATTCTTTATCGCTGAGCCACTGGGAAAGCCCTTACTTTTAACTGAAGTTGGACTAATTGACCAGGTTTCCGAACTAATGTGGTGGAAGGTCATCTTTGGCAGCCAATGAAAGAGAAATATTGGTCATCAAATTAGTTAATAGAATAAGTGGAAAGAAACCCTAGAACAACTCTGGAAGCACACAGGAACTCGTTCCTGGACCACCTGACACTAGACCAGCTGAGAAGGAAACTCCCGTCTGCAGATGACAGGTCCATCTTCTCACCAAAGGGCAAGTGGTGGGGTGGTCAGGATACCAGGAAAAACAGCACTGACTGCTTGCCGAGCCACTGTGTTTGTGTTACCCATTCTCCCGGATCAGAGAAACCAGTTGAGATCATTTCAAAAACAAACACTAAGGAAGTTCAAAATACAATTTACTGGTCAAGTCCAAGTTAGGAATATGGGAATGAAAAAAATTCAGCTAGCAGTCACAAAATAGGAAAACAAAATCAAGTCAGTTACGGGGAGGAGACAAAGGCAATTCAAATTGGCCTCGGGAATCAGATAACCAGCTAGGAAAAGGCTGGAGTCTGCAATGCCTGCATGTGTCTAAAAGGGTGTCTTCCTTCATCAGAGGCCAGGGTACAGCTAAACTATTCTTTCACACATCAACACAGATCAGCTTCCAAAATCAGCAACATGTCTCCAAGTCTCTTGAATTAATATAAGAAAGGCTGCAACATTGAGAAATGGTCTCCAGTTGTTTAAAATTAAGAAGAGTTAGTTTGTTGAAACTATCTTTGATCATGGATAAGTTATTGAATGGCAAAGCAAGATAATCAATTATAGGGATGACAAATCAGCTAGAAATTATATTTTAATATTTTTTGCTGTTGGATACTTCAGTGATTAGTTGATATGTGTTCAGTATTTAAGAACAAGGGATACAATGAATTTCACTTTTATATCATTAGCATTTTGACCAACAATTCACTTTTTACTTTAAATTAGGGTGCCAAACTTAATTATTGACGATTCATTCATCTTCATTTGTTTGGCAATTGCCTGAAAACTGCTAAATACTGCTTTTAGGATAGAATCTTGACTGACTATAACCAGACTGTGAGAAAAAAAAGTCTAAGTACAGTTTATATTTTAAATAACTGAATCATTACATGATTGTTTGGCTTTCCTAACAATTGATTTTGAATTGACATATGTTCTAATTTCTTCACAGAATGGAACTCATCATTAACATAGCCAATTAAAAAAACCCTAAGCTCAACAAAAATTATTTAAGAGATTGTCATTTGTCATGATATATATGAATACAGCTCACAGTAAAGCTGAAATTTGGCAGTCACCTAGTTGCTTTATGTGGACAGATAAATTAGCTGGTTGTCAAATACATAAGCCAACCAATATTTCATTTTCTATTTTATACATGTGACTTTAATGATATGAGCGTTTTACATTCAAGTTAAGTTTGTACCTGAAGTCTCTAATTAATTCATTTTCCCCCATGTATCTTACACTGATAACTTAATTGCCTAGATATAAGGTGGTATACAACAAAGCAGATTATAGATCATTAAATGCTATTTTAAATGAGACTTAGTCTTGTCAGTTATTTTTGACCAAACAAAATTGTGGACAGAATGTTTATCTCTGTTTCTCAACAATCTTCCATCCTTAGCCCTCTTTCTGCCCCTTCCACCTCCTCAAGTTCTCTCTCCATTCATATTAATTACTCAGTGTCATAAGACTTTTTCTTCCATGCACCAGCATTAGCTCTTACACTCTTTTAAAGGTATAAATTATTGATAACATCTGAGAATATGAGTTTTGTTACTATTAGTTGGATTTTATCTACATTGTAACATCTAAGCTAAAAATCTGAAAGGGTCAATAAATGGGTAACAGAAGTATTTTAGAAGGATACACTCCTTGCAATTGCTCTTGAAATTGTACCAAGTGGCATTTGCCTACTCCACCTGTGACAAAGGCAGGCAAGAATTCTACACCAATCCCCTCTTCTCATAAAACTCTTTTGTTTCATAGAACCAGAAACTGTTTATCTTAATCATTTATGTATTGATTTCTATTTTTCCTTCATCTTTGTAAAGAAGAGCATGGTAAAAGTTACAACATAAATCTAATGCTAAATATTCTAAATAAAGAATTAAAATGACAATCTCTAGATGCCATTTCAAATGATTGATGATTTCACTTATTTCACAGTGTTCATAAGGATACTTAGGGGTTTTTTTTTCCCCCACTAAGTTAGTTAGTTTAAAAAACAATTAGGTAATTTCTAATTCCTCAGCAGAAAATAAGTTATGTAAGTAGGCAAAATATCATTAGAAAAACAATTTGGTAGCCCCACTCTAAATTGCCTTCAGTACAATGTACAGTATGCAAATGTTCATTCGTTAATTTTAGAGGACAGCATTTAACTGCAATAATTGAAAACAGTTCATAGTCTGTTCTGTGAAGAAATAAAACATTGTTTGTGTTAGTGTCAAGTAAGTTAATTATGCTTTATAATCTTCAAATGGAGCATATAATTGATTTATGAAATTCTGTTATTGCGTTTAAACCATTGATAGTAATCAAGAATTCTAGTAGTTTCTGATTATTCTCAAAGTATGAAATCAGCTGAGTATTCTATATGTTTAAAAACAATTCTGTTCAGAACATTTGTACTATAATAAAGTGAAGAATTTAAAACAATATATGAAAATGAAAATATATGAAAACGTGTTAAAACCACTGAAAAGATTACTTACTTTTACAAAAACATTCCATTTTATTGTAGTAATAATTTTTAATTCAGTAAAACAATTATGCAACTTTTCTGTATGATTTGTAGAATTTTCATTAATACCACTTAAGATCAATGGCTTACATGCAATTTTTATTTGTGACATGAAAACTATAACATTTTAGCTGATCAACACTCTTTTACTCTGTTATTTTTAGATCTTTACAATTATTTGAGATATTGAGGCACTGAACACATTGAATAATATTTAGCTGAAAACAAACAAAAATGTTTTCAAACAAACGTAGATTTTTAAAAATCAGTAAGGTTACCTCAGTAACTCCTATCACCATCCCTGCAACCACCATCAGCACGACATACACCTTTCTTAGAATATTTTGGTATCATATACAGCCCTCTTAAAGCAAGACATAGTAAAATAAAAGGAACACTATTCCTAAATTTCCACTTAATGTCAAGAATTATAACTTTTGAACTTGCTGTATTTCAATATTTATGTTCAACATATTCATTTTTCAGATGACCTTGAACTTCAATAAATTCTATATATTTGATAAATGAGTGCAAGTGTGCATCTTAATTTTATGTTTAAAAGTTGCTAAAAGCTTTTAACTACATTTCTCATAAAACAATTAAGAAACAACGTTAAACATTAACAGGGGAAATTTTAAGATATTTCATTATCTAAGTGTTTGATCATGTTTGGTATCCAGTAGACATAATCAGAAGAGTAATTAACAAAGCAATGGATTGGGAAATGATTGCTAAAGAATATAACTGTATTACTTTTTAATATTTTAGTACAAAAATAAGATCTTAGCAAACTTTTAAATATTTTAGTAAAAAAATAAGGTCTTAGCAAATAACTTACTTCATGTTTTTAACTGAATGTTCTTAAAATGACAGAATTATAGAAAAATGAAGTTATTTTCTTTGCTATTTCCTGTGATTGTACATACCTTATTTTAGGCATTTACATTTGTTTCTTATTAGAATCAAATACTTGAATGTATTCCATGTGCAATATCTAGAACTAAAAGTGTACTTCAAAATGTAAAAATTGTACATATTTGAAATTTAAGATATTCATGAAACATTTAAGCAACATTTAAAATACTTAGTATAACATATTTCAGTGGGTTGAAAGAATTATGACTTAGGGTATAACAAAACAGGTGATTCTAAACATAAAGAAGTGCCTTAAAAGTATTCAATAAATTACCAATATTGAGATTTTGAAAGAGAAAAAGACCAATAGGCAATGTTAAGAATAATAAAATAGTTTTGCAAAAATTTTGTATAAGTTGACTATCATATATTGGACATTTTGGATTTAGTTTTTTTCATTCCTAAGAACTATCTTGCCAAAAATTTGCTCAACTATCTTTCTAAATGGATTTTGAATCAAACATAAGAGTTCTACTTAAAATTTGCCTCTTCTTTTAATTCTAAGACAGTGACTGTATGCTTTTTCTACAGGGTAGATCTATCCAATAGAGATGCTTTTCTTTTTGAATTGCACACTACTTTGTACCATTTAACACATGAAATTCACATGAGTACCTTAACACAATGAAAATTAATCAGTACATGAACTTATGAAAAGAAAGCCAGGTTTCTCTTGAGTTTAATAAATGCTTTGGAATGTTAAAAAACAAACAAACAAACAAACAGAATGTAGGCCTTAATACCTAATCAGTTGTATTCAGTGGCTAGATTTAAGAGTGGACACAGTACCTATTAAGCTACAACTTTCAACTTTTATTTCTGAAGGAAGTGATCCTTGAGAAATGAGAGAGTTATTTAAGTTTTATTTGCTCTTGTATTTGGGTGCCATAAAATATCCTTTCTAAATGGCTTTAGAGTTTGCACTTAAAAAGAAAAATTATGATTAAATTAAAAGAAACATGGTGAGTTAAAATTATAAACTTTTCCACAAAAGAAGGAAGCACAAAAACTTGAGTAAATCCAAGAAACAATATAAACATGAGACTTATGGACAATGCAAAATGTACATTTCATATACTGTCAAATGATAAATATGTGTTCCAGACTGGAATACTTCAATTGTTAAAATGTTTAAAATCTCCTACAGTCCTTTCTGTTTCAGAAACTGAAGCTGCAATGTTTTTTGTGAACTAGGCCTTGTAGCTATTCTATATACTTTTTACTTCTTAATTTTGTAGAATCTTCTAAAACCATCACAGATAGCTAAATTTGAACTTTAGCATTGATCTGCTTGTCTTTCACAAGGAGAAGATCACCTTACCTAAAGATGCCAAGACTAAAGTTGGAAGTTAGCCATCGAACTTTCTCTTTTGGAAAAGAATTTAATCCTGAAGTAATTCTAACCCTGCATTTTAATGCAACTTTTCTACTAGAAGAATACAAGAAACTAGGTGGGTTTCCCAACCCTACCCCACCCCACCCCACCCCTCGTTTGGGAAAGAGATGTTTTCCTTGTGGAAATCTGTAATCTGAAAAAGTGTTTATATAAAGGATCAACAATTGGAAATACCCTAAATGTTAGTGCAAACTTTAAAGGCCGGCTAACATAGAAGTAGTGAGAAATTCGGGGAGTTCCAAAGTCCTAGGCAAAGCGACAGGTGAGCCTGCGCGTGCGTGGCAGTCGGAGCGAGCGTATTCAAGGGCCCGGCAGCTCGCATCCGAGGATCTTCGAAGGCGACGAGTTTGGTTGACGCGTCTGATATACTGCAGGGTCTGAGTTATCCGAGCATTCCAGGGACTAGTGGCACGGACAGTGCTATGTGGTTAGAGTTGACCACGGAAAGAGGAAGCAGTGAACCGGGGCGCACAGGAGTGAAGACGTTTCTTTTCCAGGTACAAAACCAGGGAAGCGCTGACCAAGACGCCCTGGGACACTGTGGGGTTCGGTTACCATTGCAGTGACCCCGAATCCACACTTTCACGGGCTCCGCTCCACCGGCCTGTGGAAGCCATCGCTTCCAGACTCAAGCCACCCACTCCTGCGCCGGGAAAGAAGGAGGGCCTGGAAAGCCGGAGGTGGAGGTCCTGGCCCACGGCGCTGCGCGGCGCGGAACCCGACGGCGCGTGTGGCCGCGGTGTCTCCTCGGCCGCCCTGTTCGGGTCAGTGATGGGAGCTGGGCGAGACCGGCCGCAGCTCTCGACGCGCGGCCTCGCTGCCGGACGTTCCCCCCCACACACCCCCCGCTCCGCGCCCCGACTTTGTCCCCAGAGGATTGTCCGTGGAGTTATCGCTGAGGGTGCGGACGCCGGCGAGTCGGGGGCTCCTCTAGCGCCGGCAAGGACGTCACTTTGAGCGAAGGACACTGTCAAGTGCAAATGAAGAAACAAGGAGACGGGTACGAAGTGAATCTACCCAGGGCGCGTTGGACACTCTTACAATAGACACTATCAGTCGACGGAAACTAGCAGTTGAAGGTCGGGGTTGAGAAAACCTCTCTTTCTGTTTCCTGAAGAGCCTCCCATTCCCCCAGAATTTAACCCCGCAGGAGCTTAGGGACATCCCCGCGCCGAAAATCCCTGGACTCCCACCACGCAGACCGGCGTCCCAGCCGCCTCTCAGACGGGCGCCCAGAGTCTGGCTCTGGGCCATCGTTTCTCCCGGGCCCGCCTGAGGTTCCGGGCCGAGCCCGGTAGTAGCCTTTCTTCCGGCTGCGGGGAGAGGCCTGGAGGCCTGGGCCCGGCGCCGCCTCGGCCAGCGGGGCTCAGGGTGGGCCGGGGACGTGGCCTCAGCAGGAGCGCGCGAACGAGGCCACGCCATCCCCGTCGCAGGGCGCAGGTGGAGGTGCTCCGTGGGTCGCTCGACCCGAGGCCGAATGCGGGCGGGACCCTCAGCTATTCTGGGAAAGGTCTAGTTCGAGCGCCCCTCCTGGCTCCCCGGACACTGTGCGCCCCTCCCTCCCCGCCTCGGGTGCAGTCGATCTTTTTCAGTTTCTTTCCTCGACGCTTCTCGATTACACCACCCGTTTGCGGCACGCGCCCGCCGCAACCCCGCGGGGGCAACTGGAGAGATCTGCGGGCCCCGGGGGTTTGGGTCGGGCCCCCTCGGGCCGGGGACCGAGGAGGGAGGCCGCCCGGCCACCAGCAGGAGCGGGAGGTGCGCTGGACGTCCGGAGCGGGGAGGGGGCAGCGCGAGCCCTGCGTGCCTCCCCGTCTGCCGGAGCAAAGCTGCTGAAACTGCAGAAACGCGCTGGCGCCCGTCCACCCGCTGCAAACAAACCCAAACAAAACGCGGCGAAAGGAAAAGCGAAATGGCGCTGCTGAAAATGGAGCCTCGGCCTCTAGGACGTCTTTCTTTTCTCCTCCGTCTTTTACTTCGGCAACTGTTTGTTGTCCTTTAACGCGCCACCGCCTCTCGGCTTTTCTCCGCGTGATCGCTACCCCATCACCCCTTTGCTTTTCTTCGTAACCATCTCCTTCCCCCGCTTTTCCGTCTTTTCTTTCCCCTCTCGGTTTCTCCTTCTCCATTTTGTGTCACAGGCGCTTCTCTTCTCAGTTCCCTTTCTGGGCTCGCGCTCCCCCGCCCGTCTCACTTGGTGTTTTCTGCGTGTCGGCGAGCGGGAGTTGTGGGGGTGGTGAGGCTAGGTGACGAATTGGTTTGGTGGAGACAGGGTTTGTGTGTGTGTGTGTGTGTGTGTTTTAAGAACTCAGACAGCTCCTTTAATTAGTCGTGCGCTCGCCCTGCGCCCTCGTCCCCCGCGGCTCGGCGCCTGGATTCGCGCGGCGCCGTCCCACCAGCCGGGCGTCACAGACCTGGAGGAGACTCAGGGCTCGCGCAGAAGTTAATACCTTTTTGAATTTTTTAAGCTTTAGAATATCACTTTTGCTGTCTTCGCGGGCATGGCATACTTGGATAGATGGATCTCATTTTCCCAAGGGACTTCCAAGGACCATTTTAAGAGAAGCATGTAGAGAAGACGGCAATGCTAATAATTTTTTTTCCCCTCCTGTTTTCTTTTGAGCCAAGGGAACCCCAAGCACTGAGATACTTGTGTTTTCCAGGCCAAACTTTTTTGAAAATTACTCTTCCTTTTACACGCATTGTTGACTTTGATCCTTTTGACGAATGAGGATGAACTCTGTTTTAAAAAAGAGAGATGCTTTTGAATACGTAACGCCCCAAAATGTGGTTCTCCGATAGTTTCTCTAGACGCTTTATGATTTTGAAGCTCAGGGTCTCTAAGCGGTGTTCAGTGAAACAATGAGCAATATGTCGCTACGTTAAAGATAAAGCAGAAGGTGATATTTCCGGTTTGTGCTCAGTCGTAGTAGTAGAGTCTTGGTCTGTTTTTGCTGGGGGTGGTGGTAGTGTTTGGGCAGAATGTGCCTTGGTTCTATTAAAGAACCAGCTGATAGAAGCTATTTCAAGTGAAGGGCTTCAGTCAATACAAAACTCTGAAAGCAGTGACATCATTTTCTGATCTGAATGTGTCTTTTAATCATGGTAAAGATAAAGGTTAGCCTGTATACAATATTTGAAAATAAAAAATAAAAAGATTGTGCTTCCCAGTATAATTATTACCAACTACATTTCACTTTATTTTCATATCTTCTGACTAGTTTGATCTCCTCTGTGGTCTGTCAGAACCATATCCTACAGAGAAAAATATACAAATGCTCATTCCTTACATGATTCTAGTGCTCCTGGAGTTATTTGAAAAGATTTCAAAATTTCATAAGAATAATCTCTTTAAAACTCTCTCAGGGTAGTATTCTTTGAAAGAATCTTAGAATGGTTCTTTAAAATGTTACCTTCCTTGGTTTTCATGAATTGCTTTGATTAAAGTTAGGTTATGTTCATATCTTACTTTCAGACTATTTCTTCATGAAAGAAAAAAGAAAGGAAGTCGTCTTGGCAAGAGCTAAACCAGTGCAACTAGGCCTTATTAAGATCCAGTACCTTATTGGATGGGTACCTTATTAAGATACCAGTCCGTAAATTGGTATTCTCCTGGTATGATTATCAAATTGAGTTTTGCATAAACAGCTGACTTTATGTCTTTTAAAAATAGGTTTAATCCAGACTCCTACTTCTTTTTTATGCTTTTCCCTTGATAGATAAGCAAAATGAGTCTCAGTGAAAGGATAGGTAGATTTTTTCCCCCTAGACAAGCTTTCTAAAAATGGGCAAACTTAGAAAGTTATTAGTGCCCTTTAATTTATTTTTTAATACCCTTCAGTTTAATTGGAACGATTCAGTATTTATACCAAGTTAATCCTATTAAGATGTTGTTTCCTGCTCAAAGGGGCTATATTAAGGCACAATTAAGTTTATTTTAGATGGGCAACTTTGTATATGCTCTAAACAAGGGGGAGGTGCCTAGAGAAAAGTCTCATTTATCTAGAATATATAGATACATACATTAGTAATGTTCAAAGACCATTGAGGCAGTGTATTGGGGAGAAGAGTATAAATCAGACATGGTATCTGATGTTGAAGAGTTTACACATTATAAGGAGTAATTAGTTCTTTATTTTTTCTCATTTAAAAATAAACATTCCTATGGAAAAGAATAAAATTAGGTCCCTACCTTACTCTATACACAAATTAAATTCAGATAGACTGAAAACCTAAATAAGAAAAACAAAACTTTAGAAATATTAGAAGGAAATATAGGAGAATATCTTAATGACCTTGGAGTAGAGAACAATTTCTTAAAACACTGAGATGCACAATTCATAGAGGAAAGGATACATTGAATTATATTAAAATAAATTGTATACATATGACAAAAGACATCATAAAAGGTTAAAAGACAAGTGGAGACAATATTTCCAAGACATGGACTTGACAAAGGATTAATATTTAGAATGCATAAATAACCTACATGAAGTATTTAATAATTTACATATGAATAATTTCATATGTGAAAGAACTGGGTAAGGATATACATATGTAAAATATAGTCCCACTAACAGGAAGGACTCATTAAAAAAAAAAAAAGTGATTTCCTTTTGGAGCAAAGGAAGGAGGAGAATAGAAAGAAACCCAAAGGGGGTGTCCGTTCTTTATAAAAAGATCAAGGGCAACTACAGCAAGATGTTAACTTTTTTGCCCTTTCTATTTTATGATATGATTGTTATAATTTATTTAACATCTCTAACATTAATTCCTAGTGTAACAAACAAATGACACATTTCTCTATCTTAATTAATAATAACTATTATAAGATGGTGTTCACATACACGATGACAGAGTAAACATCATTCCTCAGTGTTTTTCCTATACCATGTTCGATTATTATATGATGTTCATACCAGAGATTTCTCTAGTTTGGTGTCTGTCTTTTGAAAGCTTATTTGTTTTCTGAGTAGATTTAGTAAGAGAGAGAGACTTGTTTGAAACTATGAATACGCGCAAGAGTGTTTATTCTAATATGACTGAATCATTAAAAATGCTTTTAAAAGCAAGCAAATTGAGAACTTTCCACGTCATTATAAAACACTCTTGAAAAATCAGTCTCAGGCCTGGAATGTAAGGCATTATTTTGGCATGTCTAATTTCTTTTTGATGCAGATTGGGTATTAGGAATTGGTACTTTGGAAGTACATATGTGGCCTCGTGTTCTCATTTTATATGGCAGACGTTCATATAGTGTGTGGTGCTTCCCTGATGGCTCAGCTGGTAAAGAAGGCTTATAATGCAGGAGACACAGGAGACTCTGGTTTGATCCCTGGATTGGGAAGATCCCCTGGAGGAGGAAATGGCAACCCACTCCATTCCATTTTTGCCTGAAAAATCTCATGGACAGAGGAGCCTGGTGGTCTACAGCCCAAAGGGTTGCAAAGAGTCAGACATGACTGGATGGGCAGGCATACAGTGTATATTTCTACCATTGCTCCTTTTCATTAACAGAAGTTTTATTTGCTTATAACTTTTACAGGGACTAGTAACTTTCATAGAGACTATTCATATCATGGCGACCCTGAAATAATATACTACTTCATTTGCTCTGAGACTTCATGTTTGTATTAGGCCAAGAAGCATGATAAAGTAACACAGTTACTGTTTTGGTTACTCATGTGTGAACTGAGTGAGGGGTGTTCACATATTGTATGAACTCTGCCATATGCAGTGGTGTGTGTGTGCGTGCTCAGTCATGTCTGACTCTTTGTGACCCCATGGACTATAGCCCACCAGGTTCCTCTGTCTGTGAAATTTCCCAGGCATGAAAACTGGAATGGGTTGCCATTTCCTATTCCAGAGATCTTCCCGACCCAGGGATCAAACTCGTCTCTTGCCTCTCCTACACTGGCAGTGGGCAGTGCCAAATACAATCATGTCAAATAAAAGTGACTTGAAATGTATGATTCTTTGGGCACATATGGATCCTGCTAATTTTGCTAAAGTAATCTTCTGGAAGTTCTAGAGCTTTTATCAAAAACCTTCTATGACTCTCGATTGCCAACAAAATTACAGCCTGTCTCTTCTCTGGCATTAAATGCCCCTGTAACGTCATTACGTTTGCATTTCTAGCCTCATTTCCAAAGGCTACTGAACAAGCTATCTTTAGCTGCTTATCTATTATTATTCGTAATATGTTTATTTAGAAGAGGGAGTCTACACTGTCCTCTCTTTCTCTATCTTTTCTTTCCATATAAATTAGAATGTACTAGAAAACATAGCTAAAACACAAGGTTGGAGTTTTTGTTCTTTTGTTTATGTAAAAAGTCTGTAGGTAAAGAGTTGCTGGTATTTTCTCAGGGTGTCAGTGACGTCACAGCTCTGCAAAGCACTTGACCTTTAACTCATGATTGCAGAATGGCTGCTACACTTTAATTATCACATCTTCGCCTTGATGCAGAAGTGAAAAAATAGGCAGAAACTTGTTCCTCATCAGCCTGACTCATGTCAAGAAGGTAAAATATTTTCCGAAAGCACCCCACCAAAGGATTTCCTCTTACATCTCATCAGTCAGAATTTTGATATAGTTTAGGAACTGGGCCCATTTTTCCACATCAAAGAGAATCTTCTCAATGCCTAAACAAAACTGAAATTCTGCTTAGCCAGGAGGAAATGAGGGAGTGACTCTGACAGTAAATTCTGCCACTTCTCCCAGTTTGCACCTCAGCATCTGCAAACTAGTTTGTCCCTATCACACTCTTGAAACACCTTTGACTGCTATTGTCATTGACTTTTGAACTTTTTAATCTGGTGAACATTGTTCATTTTCTAACTTCCTTGAGCATCTTCTGGGACTTACCCACATTCTCCTTGAAAGTTATTCATTCACCAACTATCCACTCATCACTTACTATGTATCAGGGATTCTGATAGGTGAGAATACAGAACTAAATCAGGCATAGTCTTGGCCCTCCACAAGCTTATAGTCAAGTGAAGAAGACAGTTGAACAGATAAATGCAAAAATATTAGAGATGCTGTGATGGAATAAGATAAAGTTGGGCACAGAGAAAAGAGCAGTCATTTATATAACTCGGGTGCTAGGCCACTTTTCAGGGAAGGAAGGGATGGTGTAGTCATTAACAAAGACAGTCTTACTGTTGCTTTGCTGTGGTCTCTGCCTCCTGTCCTAGAAGAATACAGTTGTTGTTATCCAGTTGCTAAGTCATGTCTGACTCTTGGGACCCCGTGGACTATAGCCCACCAGGCTGCTCTGTCCATGGGACTTCCCAGGCAAGAATACTGGAGTGGGTTGCCATTTTCTACTCCAGGGATCTTCCCAACCCAGGGATCTAACCCATTTTTCCTGTATCTCCTGCATTGGCAGAGAGATTCTTTACCAATGAGCCAGGTGGGAAGCCCAGAAAAACACAGACCTTTGTATAAAAGTGGGAGCAGATGAGGGCCAGAGGGCTGGTCTCCCCACTCCACTCCCCTTGGCCTGACAAATATATGTGAAATTCCAGAGAATAGTCAGCCTTTTTTTTTTTTTTTTAGCTTCAAATCATCTGACACATACAGAATCCACCCAGTGTAGAGGTTATGGAGTGACTTTCCTGGTTTATTTACTTCATCTTGTGTTCTCTAGAGGGTATTCAGTCTCACCACTAAACCCTGGATGGACCATATCTCTGCTCTCTTAGATGTCAGAGCCTAACCACTCAGGATGGCAGAAAGGACATGTCTGGGGAGATGCAGGCCTGTCTGCTGGATTGCAGGGTAAGACTGGGGAAGAAGTCAAGGCATGATGAGAGAAATGGGGTTGGAGAGGTAAGTACCAGTTCACTGCACCCTTAGTGTCTCTGTAATTTTTTTTGCAATGCTCAAGACCAAGAGAAATACCTAACAGTTCTATTCATTAAGTTTCCAGTTCCAAATGCCATAATGGTAATTTGTGCAGTGTCTGATAGATGTTGCTGCATTTTCCTCAAAAAAAAAAAAAANGAACAGATAAATGCAAAAATATTAGAGATGCTGTGATGGAATAAGATAAAGTTGGGCACAGAGAAAAGAGCAGTCATTTATATAACTCGGGTGCTAGGCTACTTTTCAGGGAAGGAAGGGATGGTGTAGTCATTAACAAAGACAGTCTTACTGTTGCTTTGCTGTGGTCTCTGCCTCCTGTCCTAGAAGAATACAGTTGTTGTTATCCAGTTGCTAAGTCATGTCTGACTCTTGGGACCCCGTGGACTATAGCCCACCAGGCTGCTCTGTCCATGGGACTTCCCAGGCAAGAATACTGGAGTGGGTTGCCATTTTCTACTCCAGGGATCTTCCCAACCCAGGGATCTAACCCATTTTTCCTGTATCTCCTGCATTGGCAGAGAGATTCTTTACCAATGAGCCAGGTGGGAAGCCCAGAAAAACACAGACCTTTGTATAAAAGTGGGAGCAGATGAGGGCCAGAGGGCTGGTCTCCCCACTCCACTCCCCTTGGCCTGACAAATATATGTGAAATTCCAGAGAATAGTCAGCCTTTTTTTTTTTTTTTTAGCTTCAAATCATCTGACACATACAGAATCCACCCAGTGTAGAGGTTATGGAGTGACTTTCCTGGTTTATTTACTTCATCTTGTGTTCTCTAGAGGGTATTCAGTCTCACCACTAAACCCTGGATGGACCATATCTCTGCTCTCTTAGATGTCAGAGCCTAACCACTCAGGATGGCAGAAAGGACATGTCTGGGGAGATGCAGGCCTGTCTGCTGGATTGCAGGGTAAGACTGGGGAAGAAGTCAAGGCATGATGAGAGAAATGGGGTTGGAGAGGTAAGTACCAGTTCACTGCACCCTTAGTGTCTCTGTAATTTTTTTTGCAATGCTCAAGACCAAGAGAAATACCTAACAGTTCTATTCATTAAGTTTCCAGTTCCAAATGCCATAATGGTAATTTGTGCAGTGTCTGATAGATGTTGCTGCATTTTCCTCAAAAAAAAAAAAAATTAAATAGTCTACAGCAAATCTGAGGTCACTGTGTGGTGCCCAAGGGTGACTTGATGCACAGTGTGGGAACCATGCTATAGGTTATTCAAGCTTTTTCATCTAGTAAATTAAATACTCAACTTTGTATTTTAGAAAGACTACTCTTCCAGTGAACCGGAGGCGTGGATGGAATTAAGATATGATGGGAGGTAGGGAAATTATGAGTTAATGGCAGCCATTTAGGGAAGAAGTGATGAGGATGTAATATGCAACATACTAATGAGAATGCTATTGGATCTAAACTATCTTATGAAGGTAGAATGCATAGGATTTCCTTATCAATTGGCTTTGGGAGAGAAGAGATAGGATAATTCCTAGATTGCAAGGTTGGGTTAAAGGGTACATGATAATAGGAATGTAGGAAAAGCAAGTCTTGGGAGAAGGAGTTCATTTTCTTGGCATGCTGAATTTGAAAGGATGAGATGGATGCATGGTATTGGACCTCAGGAGGAGATCTGGAAAAGAATTGTAAATTCAAGGGTTTTCCTGGTGGTACAGTGGTTAAGAATCTGCCCTGCAGTGCAGGGGACATGCGTTCAGTCCCTAGTTGGGGAGCTAAGGTTCTATATGCCGAGGGGAAACAAAGCCTAAGCACAACTAAAAGTCCAAACGCTGCAGTGAAAAGAGATCCTGCACGATGCAACGGGGATCCTGTGTGCCACGACTAAGATCTGATGCAGCCAAATAACTAAATACATTTTTAAAAAAGAAAACCATTATATATATATATAAATGTGCATTCACAAGTTATTTATCTAGAGATTGGGGTTGGCGGCATGAGCGTAGACTAGGGAGGAGGCATCCCTGTGTTCAGAGTCAACAGGGGAAGAGGATCCTCAGATCCTCTGTCCTGTTCAGAAGCAGACAGGACAAGGAGAGAGGTCATGAAGCTTGTACAAGGCAGTGCATCTGGATGAAGCCGGGACTCTACTCTTAACCATTGTACTATTCAATAGACATCTGGGTCTCACATCTTCTGGAGTGGGACCCCCTGAGTAGAGCTTCCTAGCAGCAGCATCAGAAAGAACTCTGTGTGGGCTTATACTGCAGTGGAGACAGAGGAGTAGAAGGTGGAGGGCCTCAGGAGAGGTGAGTGGCCCATCTCCAAGGAGGGTTCTCTGCAGCAGCAACTCAGCCTTATGTCCAAGGAGCTGCCCTTGCTGGAGCCCCAGGAGAGGAGTGCCATTTTTGTGCCTACATTTTAAGAAAAAAATAAGGTAATCGTCTGCTTACAGTATCAAATATAATACACTGATAAAGTAAGAAGTGGTGAAAGTCCATGGAATCTGACCATTTGAGGGGTCTTGGTGACTTTCTAAATTCTTTCCTGCAGTGTGTGTGTGTTCAGTCACTAAGTTGTGTCCTGCAGTAGAGGGACACAAACCGGAGGAGCTCAGGGAATAGCAAGGAAGACAGTCATGTAAACAAATAATAACAATGTAATATAATAAGATATAAGGTTTCCTATCTGGGGTGTAGATTTCTCCTGCCTCTGTCATTCACTCACCACTTGCTGCTTTGAAACGTCTGTGCTCCTGGGTTCCATTTGAGTTTTTCTCTTCTCTGCTTGCTGTGTGTGTGTTTAATCACTCAGTCGTGTTCCACTCTTGGAGGCCCTTTGGATTGTAGCCTGCCAGGCTCTTCTGTTCATGGGATTTTTCAAGCAAGAATACTGGAGCGGGTTGTAATTTCCTCCTCCAGGGGATGTTCCCGACCCAAGGATGGAACCAATGTCTCCCACGTCTCCTGCACTGCAGCCGATTCTTTACCCGCTGAGCCTGCTCTTGCCCAGCAATTTCATCCCAGCTTAGGACTTTAACCATCACCACTAGACTCTTGATTTCTCGATCTATATCTCTAATTCCCTGAGTTTCTGATCTTGAGTTCTGCGTTTCCAGAACGATGTGTGCATGAGCCTGGGCACATACAAGGTTTTCAGTCAATGTGACCTGATTTAAAAGTTGATCCTGAATCAATGGACGATCTACAGACATAGATTTACAATCAAGCCACCACATATTATAGAATAAGTAGATAAGGAAATGTTTCCTGCCAGATTTATCACCAAATGTCAATAATTAACCAGAAACCAGGTGACAGTTTCAACATGGGAGTTGGGTTAGACACGGATAGTCACTGTGAATAGTGGTCTAGAATACACAGATTTGCAAATTAGAGTGCAGGTTCCACTGCCAACTTTGGGCAATTTAGCTAATTCTCTGCCTTTATTTCCCTGTTAGAAAAGAATTCAAAGACACAATTATGCTTCTTATTTTAATTAAAATATAATTCATGCATCATAAAATTCACCCTTTTAAAGTGTACAATTAAGGGTATTTACAGAGTGTGCAACCATGACCACTGTCTAATTCCAGAACATTTTCATCATTTCCCAAAGAAACCCCATTCTTATTAACAATCATCCTCTAGTCCCTGACTTCTGCTCTGTATCTGTAGATTTGCTTATTCTGGACATTGCATATAAATGGAATTGTACAGTGGCCCCTTCATGGATCACAGACTTCCTTGTTGTGGTGAAGGTGTTTGCGTAACTCAGTGAAGCTATGAGCCATGCTGTGCAGGGCCACCCAAGACAGACAGATCATAGGGAAGAGTTCTGATAAAACATGGTCTGCTGGAGAAGGAAATGGAATCCACTCCAGTATTCTTGCCTGAAGAATTCCATGAACAGAATGAACATGCAAAAAGATATGATGCCGTGAGATGAGCGCCCCCCCCCACCCCCCCAGGTAGGAAAGTGTCCAGTATGTTACTGGGGAAGAGTGGAGGGCGATTACTAATAGCTCCAGCAAGAATGAAACGACTGGGCCAAAGTGAAATGTTGCCTGGGTGTGTGGATGTGTCTGGTATTAAAAGTAAAGTCTGATGCTATAAAGAACAATATTGAATAAGAACCTGGAATGTTTGGTCCATGAATCAAGGTAGATTGTATGCGGTCTGTCTCTTATACACATCTGATGCATGGTATTGGACCTCAGGAGGAGATCTGGAAAAGAATTGTAAATTCAAGGGTTTTCCTGGTGGTACAGTGGTTAAAAATCTGCCCTGCAGTGCAGGGGACATGCGTTCAGTCCCTAGTTGGGGAGCNAACCTGGAATGTTTGGTCCATGAATCAAGGTAGATTGTATGCGGTCAAGCAGGAGATTGCAAGAGTGAACACTGACATCTTAGGAATTAGACAGCTTACTAAAAAGCAGAGATAATAACTTTTCCAACAAAGGTCTGTATAGTCAACACTGTGATTTTTCCAGTAGTCATGTATGAATGTGAGAGTTGGACCATAAAGTAGGCTGAGCACTGAAAAACTGATGCTTTCAAATTGTGGTGCCTGAGAGTCTCTTGGACAGCAAGATCAAACCAGTCAATCCTAAAGGAAATCAACCCTAAATATTCATTGGAAGGACTGTTGCTGAAGCTAAAGCTCCAATACTTTGGCCATTTGATGTGAAAAGCCAGCTCATTAGAAAAGACCCTGATGCTGGAAAAGATTGAGGGCAGGAGAAGTGGGGCAGCAGAGGATGAGCTATTAGATAGTATCAAAGACTCAGTGGATGTGAATTTGAGCAAACTCCTGGAGATAGTGGAGGTCAGAGGAACCTGGTGTGCTATAGTCCATGGGGTCACAAAGAGTCAGACAGGACTTAGTGGCTGAACAACAACACAATATGTGGTCTTTGAGTCTGTTTTTTTTGCCTTTGCATAAAAAAAGAAGTCCAACCTACCATGAAGTTTTCAAAGTTCATTCATCTCACAGCTTATGTCAATACTTTATTCCTTAAATAAATACTTGATCCCTTAAATCATATTCCATTAATTGGACATAGCACATTTTGTTTGTCCAATCATCAGCTGATGAACTTGGTTCCATCTTGAGCTATTATGAATAACGCTGCTGTGAACACAATTGAGTTTTTGTGTGGCCCTACAATTTTAACTGCCTAGGAATGAAATTGTTGGGTCATATGACTCTATGTTTAACATTTTGAGGACCTGTGGAACTGTTTTCCAAAGTAGCTGTGACGCTCTGCATTCTCACCAGCAACGTCAAAGGGTTCCAATTTCTCCACATCCTGGTCACCACTTGTTATTGTCCATCTTTTTTGTTTTTGCATGCCAGCAGATGTGAAGTGATATCTCATTGTGGTTTGAATTGCATTTCCCTAACAACTAATGATATTGGGCTGTTTTTCCTGTGTCTGACACCCATTTGTATGACTTCTTCTGAAATATGTCTGCAGATCCTTTGCCCATTTTTAAACTGGGTTAGTTTTCTTTATTGCAGTGTAAGATTTTTTTAAATATATATATTCTAGATATTAGATCCTTATCTGATATATGATTTGCAAATATTTTCTCTTTTTCTATG
This sequence comes from Neotragus moschatus, assembly GCA_006410615.1. Classification (NCBI taxonomy): domain Eukaryota; kingdom Metazoa; phylum Chordata; class Mammalia; order Artiodactyla; family Bovidae; genus Neotragus; species Neotragus moschatus. Next base: position 5,234,494 of record SJYA01002431.1, on the reverse strand, counting down.
GTGTTTTTTCCCCCCCTTCACTTTCTTGATAGGGAACTTGAAAGCACAAAAAGTTTTTAATTTTGATGACATTTTAAAATTTTGATGACATGCAATTTATCTATTTTTTTTTTCTTTTTTGTGCTTGTAGTTTTTTTTTTTTTTTTTAAGAAATTGTTGCCTAATCCAAAGCATGGAATTTAAGGCCTATGATCTTTTCTAGTAGTTTTATGATTTTAGTTTTTACATTTAGGTCTGATTCATTTTGAGTTCATTTTTGTAGGTGATGTGTGTTAGGGATTCAACTTCATTCTTTTGTATGTGGATGTATAGTTGTCCCAGAAAGATTTGTAGAAGACTATTCTTTCCCTACTAAATTGTCTTGGCCTACTTGTTGAGACTCAGTTAGTTACAGATATCTGGGCTTTCAATTTTATTCCATTAATCTCTATGTCTGTCCTTATACTAGTATCATAATTGCAATTCCCAAAACCTTATACTAGTATCATAATTTGCAATTCCAAACTTGAATTACTTGATAATTCAAGTAATTATCAAGTCTGGATTTTCTTTCATACCTTTTTGAAAAAGAAGCCTTTGCATCAAAATCTTCCATCTAAAAATAACTAAATTACATGCATAAATCTAAATTTATTTACTTTTAAATATTTACTGGTGTATAGCTGCTGGCTGTCCAGGTGGCTCAATGCTAAAGAATCTACCTGCCAATGCAGGATCTTCCAATCCCTGGGATGGAAAGATTCCCTGGAGGAGGAATTTTTTTTCTGGGAAATGTCATGGACAGAGGAACATGGAGGACTACAGTCCATGGAGTTGCAAAGAGTTGGACACAACTGGGTGACTGAGCACACACATAGTTGCTTTACAATGTATTAGTTTCTCCTATACAGTAAAGTGAATTAGTTATATGTATACATATATCCCTTCTTTTTTAGATTTCCCTCCCATTTAGTTCACCACAGAGCATTGAGTAGAGTTTCCTGTGCTATATAGTAGGTTCTCATTAGTTATCCATTTTATGCACAGTAGTGTATATGTTGTTTAGATGCTAAGTCATGTCCAACTCTTTTGCAAGTCCATGGACTAACCCACNTTTTTTGTGCTTGTAGTTTTTTTTTTTTTTTTTAAGAAATTGTTGCCTAATCCAAAGCATGGAATTTAAGGCCTATGATCTTTTCTAGTAGTTTTATGATTTTAGTTTTTACATTTAGGTCTGATTCATTTTGAGTTCATTTTTGTAGGTGATGTGTGTTAGGGATTCAACTTCATTCTTTTGTATGTGGATGTATAGTTGTCCCAGAAAGATTTGTAGAAGACTATTCTTTCCCTACTAAATTGTCTTGGCCTACTAGTTGAGACTCAGTTAGTGACAGATATCTGGGCTTTCAATTTTATTCCATTAATCTCTATGTCTGTCCTTATACTAGTATCATAATTGCAATTCCCAAAACCTTATACTAGTATCATAATTTGCAATTCCAAACTTGAATTACTTGATAATTCAAGTAATTATCAAGTCTGGATTTTCTTTCATACCTTTTTGAAAAAGAAGCCTTTGCATCAAAATCTTCCATCTAAAAATAACTAAATTACATGCATAAATCTAAATTTATTTACTTTTAAATATTTACTGGTGTATAGCTGCTGGCTGTCCAGGTGGCTCAATGCTAAAGAATCTACCTGCCAATGCAGGATCTTCCAATCCCTGGGATGGAAAGATTCCCTGGAGGAGGAATTTTTTTTCTGGGAAATGTCATGGACAGAGGAACATGGAGGACTACAGTCCATGGAGTTGCAAAGAGTTGGACACAACTGGGTGACTGAGCACACACATAGTTGCTTTACAATGTATTAGTTTCTCCTATACAGTAAAGTGAATTAGTTATATGTATACATATATCCCTTCTTTTTTAGATTTCCCTCCCATTTAGTTCACCACAGAGCATTGAGTAGAGTTTCCTGTGCTATATAGTAGGTTCTCATTAGTTATCCATTTTATGCACAGTAGTGTATATGTTGTTTAGATGCTAAGTCATGTCCAACTCTTTTGCAAGTCCATGGACTAACCCACCAGGCTTCTCTGTCCATGTAATTCTCCAGGCAAGAACACTGGTGGTTGTTGTGTTGTGTTAGTCGCTCAGTTGTGTCCGACTCTTTACAACCCCATGGATTGGAATCCTCCAGGCTCCTCTGTCCATGGGATTCTCCAGGCAAGAATACTGGAATGGGTTGTTATTTCCTTCTCCAGAGGATCTTCCCATACCAGGGATGGAACCTGGTCTCCTTCATGACAGGCAGATTCTTTTACTGCTGAGCCAGCAGGGAAGCCCTGAGCCACTTGGGAAGTACTGTATATGCATAAATCTAAATTTAAATGCTCACCTACATGAGCCTTTTATATAATTCTACTTTTATGTTGATGATAATGGGCTTTGGCAATCTCTCGTGTATTCTATGAAACAGTTAAAGAGTCAATTATGAATTGAGACATTCAATTTCTTATTGTTAGAATGCTGACTATTAATTTAGAACCTAGTGTTCAACTTCTAGCAAAAGCCTTCAAGTTATTAAGTTTAAAAAGTATTTTTTTGTTATACCTTGTAAAATTAGACAGTTTAAAAGGTCTCTAAGTGCAAGGATTCTTAGAAATGAAAAATCTCTTCTTTAGGCAATAGAACCTCTTGATTTTGTATTTCTGTTATTGAAAATCTTAAAGGGAAAAAAAAGTTTAAAAATATTTCCAAGGAAAAAATTCTACGGCAGCAAGGTGAAACTTTCATGCTGAGGAAAGAAATAATCCTATTGGATTGACATAGACAGTTGTATTTGGTTCTGTAGCTCATAAAGAAAGTTAGGTTTTATTCCCCCTGAGTAAAATAGATCACAACCTCTTTCCCGCTCTTGACAAAGGAGGGCCATGGCACAAGGTTTCTGTAGAAATCCCTTGTTGAATTGTTCATGGATCCCCTATTATCTATAAGAGGATTTTTTTTAAATTTACATAATGCTAGATCCTGAAAAATCTCTGCTCCATGTGTTTTATTGATTATGCTTAAGAACTTTGTGATGGTTAATTTTATGTGTCAACTTGCCTTGGCCAAAGGATGCCCAAATTGCTGGTAAAATGTTAGTTTTGGGAGTGTCTGTGAAAGTGTTTCTAGAAGAGATTAGCATTTAAATCAATAGACTGAGCAAAGAAGATCCCCCTGGCCAGTGTGGGTGGGTATCATCCAATCCATTAGGGGCCTGAGTAAAGCAAAAGGCAGAGAAAGGACCTTTCTGTTTGAACTAGAACATCCATCTTATTCTGCCCTCAGACTCTGGTGCTCCTTTTCTTGGGCAGGATGGGGCTTACACCACTGGTTCCTCTGGTTCCCAGGCCTTTGGGCTTGGATTGGACCTCCTGCTTCTAGATGACAGGTTGTAGTTCTCAGCTTTCATAACCTCAGGAGAAAACATTTCAGAATAAAATCTCTTTTCCTATTTGTATGTATCTCCTATTGCTTCTGTTTCTCTGAAGACTAGTACAAACTTCTGTGGCAGCCAATCCAGGACAAAAGGTACCCTTGTTCAAACTCTGATGACCCCAGCAGCTCCATGTGAGTCTTACTTCACAGTTTCAGAAACGCATACGCATATGTTCACCAAGAGGCTAACAGGTGAGGAAGGTTGGATTCCTTATAACCAAGTGACAAAGGATTTTATTTTTGAACCACAAAATTCAATGATGATTCACTGAGGGCTCCATCCCACCCCCAAAACCATAAGCAATGGTTATTCCCCTTTCTGGTAGCTATTTCTCAGGAGATGAGGTGTCTGTCAGAGTGATTTAGTGAATATAGAATTGAAACAAAGAAGGGATAGTTTGGGGATTTTAAAATAAAAATTATTTCAAGAATATTTCTGTTTAAATAAATGAGATTATTCACATTGTATGATGTTGAGGAATACTGAGGTCTGTTCTGCCAAACTCAAGGTCACTGTCACCTATCTCTCTGGGCTTGTTCTAGCCTCTTTTTTTTTTTTTTTTTTTTCCATTTTATCATTGTTTCAGATTGATGTTACAGCATCCAGTTTATTAAATGTGTTAGAGGGAGCAAAAGCACCCAACCTGAATCTGTTTATGAGGGAAACACCAGACAACCTGACATTTAAGGACATTTTAGAACATAACTGGCCTGTATGCTGCTGAGATGTGCAAGTCATGGTATGTAAGAGACAAACAGATAGATTCAGGAACTGTTACAGATTTTAAAAGACTGAAAGACAGGACAATGACATGCAAATCATGATCTTGGATTATGCTTTGCAATAAGGGACCTTACTGAAACAACTGGTGAAATCGGAATAAGATCTGCAGATTAAGTCTTAATCCTCATAATGCTGTATCAATGTTAAGACTCTAATTTTGATCATGATTCTGTGGTTATGTAATAAAATTCCTTCACTTTAGGAAACACCCCCAAAGTATTTAATGGCTATCACATCTGCAATTTACTGTTAAATCAGAAAAAGTTAAATATTGAAAGAAAGAGAAAAAGTTACAGTGTAGTAAGATAATAACATTTGTGACATTTGGTTAAATTCTTTGTACTATTCTTGCAACTTTTGTGTCTGAAATCATGTTACCAAAAAACAAACAAACAAACAACTTTAAACTAGTGGGAGATTTTTAAAGTCTCCAAATTGTTTAAAAACATGTCTAATGTACAGTTCTCAAAAACAAAACAAGAAAAGAGGCAGGATAGTCTAGCCGTTAAGAAAGTAGTCTGGAGACTTCCCTGGTGGTCCAGTGGTTAAGAATCTGCCTTCCAATGCAGGGAACAAATGGTTCAGTCCTTGACTGAGGAACTAAGATCCTACATGCCCTGAGGGCAACTAAGTCCACACTTGGCAGCCAAAAATAAATAAATATTGAAATAAATAAGCATAATTTTTTTTTTTAAGTGTCTGGAGTAACATGCCTGGATTTGAATCCTGGCTCTGTCACTGACTATGTGATTTTGGGTTACTTAACTCTAGTTTCTCTACCTGTAAAACAGGGATGATAATAGTGGAAGTTACTTAACTAGGTCACTATAAAATTTAAACAGGGAAACATTTGTAAAGGACTTGGAACAGTGCCTGAAACAAAGTCTTATATGTGTACTGTTAAATGAATAAATCTAGGAAAGCACTTCAGCCTTAGCAGTACCAAAATCACCTTAAGGAATAGCAGTATTTTAAACTTTAAAAAAATTTTAAAGTTTTTTAGAAACACTCGATTTGAACTTTTATTAGTCTCATCTTTGATCAACTTGGGGTTACTGTTGTTTCCCTTGATAATCTCTGGTACTAAATTTTTTAGTCAGCTTCACAGTAGGAATCTGTGAACTCTACTAATATTTTACAACAGTACTGAATATGACTTTCATTTTCAGTTGTTCAATACATTTAGCATAACTAAGTCAAGTCCTATAGGAGGTATAAAGACATAACATTTCTGAGCTCTAGGCATGTACACAAGTTAGAAGGAGTTTAAATAGGTACAGAGATGGCTGCCAATATAATACAAGGTGTGGCCAAGGAAAAAGTGCTAGATGATTACAATAAGGAAAGATTATTTCTAGTTGGAGGGATCAGGAAAGGTTTCATAGGATGAGACCACTGTGTGAGCTTGAAGGAGAGATAGGCTTTAAAAAGCAAGATGACAAAGGAAGGGTAGTCTAAGAACAGGCATGAGAAGGAAAAAAAAAGGTATAACAACAAGGAACAACAAGTGGTACCTTGGGCAAGTTATGTAAAGCTTAAATAGATTTAGGACTTAAATTTAAAACCATTATAAGCCTTAGTTTCTTCATCCATAAAATGGGTACAACAGTAGTATCCATTTATTGGAGCTTAAGTTCTGTATAGGGAAATAGGAATACGGAGTATACCGTGGGAATATTAAGCAGTGAAAATGGTGGTGGAAAAGTAGAAAGTCAAAGTTGAGAGATGTTGCAAAGGTAGAATCTATGACTTTCTAAATGATCCAAGGTAAAAAATAAAAGATAAGGAACTTGGATGATACTAAGATTTCAACTGAGCTCCTAGAAGAGTGGCAGTGTCCTTTAAGGGCCACAGGGGGGAAAAGCTATCTTTTACCATATCTCATAAACACTGAGCTTGTGCTTTATTTGTGCTATCTCATATTTGAAAAACATCCTTTTGGTGGGATCATACTTTAAATAAATATATAAGAGCACTTGTTATTTACAGTATTCTAGGATGAATCATTTTGTAATTATTGTTAAATCTTTCAAATATGGATTTATTTGAGCTTGCTTGTGCTTTGTTTTTTAATTTAAAAAAATGACTTATATAATGTTTATATGCCTTTGGAAACTCTAATGATGTTATAGTCAATGTTTCATTGAATGTACAGTTCATTACATACCAGCTCTTTACCAGCTACACTCTTCTCAGTGATTCAGTTGACTTTAATTCAAGGTTTCAAAATCCATTTACAGGATAGCAGCCACAAGGAGGAAGCTATTCCCAGGGCTTTGGTCTGACTCCCTTTTACTACATAGCAGTTTTAAAATGTGACTTCAGTTAGTTTTGAAAGTGGGTCTCGTAGTTCTTTACTTGCTTTTGAGACTCCTGGTTCAACATTCTCTTTTAACTGATTTCCTTGTGTCCCAATCCTCTCCCTATTGAGCTGATTTCTCTAACTCCCTGGATTTCTTTTTAAATTTTAACTAACAGGATTTTTCAGTTTTTCTAATTTTTAAAAATTTATTTATTTCAATTGGAGGCTAATTACTCTACAATATTGTAGTGGTTTTTGCCGTAAGATTTTTCATTTTTAACAACTCAGTCACTGTCCTTTTGAAATACAGGAATTGAAAAGGATTAAGGTCATGCACAGTTGTGTTCGTGAAAATCCTGTGGGTTGTGTCTTCTGTTGGTTTGAAGTTGGAGGCATGGCTTCTGAGAGCACTGGAATCATGATACCAGGAAGGTCTATAAATCAGTGTGGGCCATCTTGCCTTGTATGTCAAGACAGGTGGATTCCATTTGCAAGATGTTCTTTTTCTCTTTTCCTCTCTGAGATGGAAAAAAAATACAGAGGCCCATTAATCTGCAGAGGTCAGCTTCTTTGATAGGGCACATTCTTGGAAGAGTTAAAGTTGCAGTTCGTTGTATATGATATACAAAAAGGAGGCAAAATCCCCAGTCCTTTGTACTTCTAGCAATTATAAAGACCTAAGTATTAATGAAGCTGTAAGAATCATTTGTTGTGGGTTATCCTGAAATTTAAGGAAAAATGATGTGTATTTCTGAAGTTAATCCAGTGGACTTAATTTGGCTTTAAAACTGGGCATAGATATTAAGGCCTAAAATGAGATAATCAGAAAGATTTAGATGACAACACATGCACTTATTTTTGTAAATGGGCATTTTGCATAAAAGTTACATTTGATATGCATCATGGGAGTGAAATGTTCATATTCCATTTAATATATGTTCTTTTGAAGAATTTACAAATAGAGAGACAAAATGGCAAAGCTAATGAAAATATTAACAACCACAGAACTAGGCTTGAAGACTAAATTTTTAACAACTATCCTCACATAGAAAAAATGTTAGCATAAATGATGAGCCAATTATTTCTTTATTTTTTCTCATCAACTTTTTCAGCATCTCTCTTTTTCGAAGTTAAAATGTTAGCATGATGACTGAAGTGGGGAAAAGAGATTGGAGCTTTAGATAATCTCATGAATAGAACTGTTCCTAATATTTCAAGCAACAGAGTAAATATTGAATGAAAGGGTGGTGAGGTACTAGTTGCAGTCTGTTCTAAACGAACAGTAAAAAGCACAATAGCAAAGGAGAGAATACTCATTTTGGTATTCAGAGAAGAAAAACCAATGTCTCATAGTTTTTGCTCACATTAACAGGTACATAAAACATTTTAAGTGTGGATNATAATCTCATGAATAGAACTGTTCCTAATATTTCAAGCAACAGAGTAAATATTGAATGAAAGGGTGGTGAGGTACTAGTTGCAGTCTGTTCTAAACGAACAGTAAAAAGCACAATAGCAAAGGAGAGAATACTCATTTTGGTATTCAGAGAAGAAAAACCAATGTCTCATAGTTTTTGCTCACATTAACAGGTACATAAAACATTTTAAGTGTGGATGTAGCATCATATAATGAAAGCAGACTAATTATACGTTCTTTATAAGTACTTCCTGGATTTTTTTTTAATTCAAAATTTTCAAATGCATTTCTAAAATTTTTTTTTTTTTTTTTTTTTGAGGGCAGAGTGGTACAGCTTGGTATGAATCCACAGCTGTTTGATATCTCAGTGCTTTCAAGGAACTTCACTAATAGGTTCCAAAGCCAATTTAAGTTGTCTTATCAAGCCACAGGAACTCAGAATGTTGATTGGACTAAGGCACATCATAAACAACTTCTATAAATCAAGATATGAATTCTTCCTCAAGAGATTCTAGACAGCAATTTAGTGACTGTTAAAAATTTAAATATAGATTTGTCAAGTGGAAAGTAGCAATTCTCTGAGGCGGGAAGGGGGGGAAGTGTCTAGGGTTTTGAAGATTATCTGAAAAGGCTTCAGGACATAGTCACACAAAGGGTAAGATTTTCATATAGTGTATTTACAGGGGTGTAATGTTTGCCACAGGTGTTTCTGTGTTAGGGATTTTCAGGCGTTAGTCATAAATCATACTTTTTTTTCTTCTTTAACTTCTCTTTCCTCAAATTGGGTTGTAAATATCCTGTGAAATGTATGTTTTCAGTGGCATAGTTCAAATGTAGGTGTACAGGCTAATTTCAGGGAGACTCAGGAGTGAATTTAGCAATTAACTACAGTGTACAGAGATTAAAGAATAATGCTGTAGCTTTTTCCCAATGTCTTTTTCCAGTAACAAAATGTAAGTGATGAGTAATTGCACTTAGAGATTAGTACACAACAAATGGGAATTGTATATACGGATTATTTTAATAATACCTGAATATAAAAATGAAGGCAGATACAATTCAGATGACCTTGGGAATGCTACAAAGGNCATAAGGGTGGTGTCATCTGCATATCTGAGGTTATTAATATTTCTCTTGGCAATCTTGATTCCAGCTTGTGCTTCTTCCAGTCCAGTGTTTCTCATGATGTACTCTGCATATAAGTTAAATAAGCAGGGTGACAATATACAGCCTTGAGGTACTCCTTTTCCTATTTGGTACAGTCATGTCCAATTCTGTGCTACCCTATGGACTAAAACTCAGCAGGCTCCTCTGTCCACAGGATTCTTGAGGCAAGAATACTGGAGTGGGTTGCCATGCCTTCTTCATCAGTAACTCTTTACAGAATGGTAATTACTTTCCTTGCCTACTGGTCTCTCAGCAAAAAGAGCTTGAAGTGACTTGGAGGCAGCCATGCTTTAGGTTTGTAAATAGTCTTGCTGTGTCTCTTGATGGAAGCAAGAATTGTGGATACAGGAAGCACAAATTTCTTAAGTACATTATTGGGAGTGATGGTAACATGTTCTACTCCTACATCCAAACCTTGGTTCCCATATATTTTATGTTCCCATATATTTTATGTTCCCATATATTTTATTACATGACATGATATCATGTAATGGTCATTGACTTCAGGTGTATACCATATCCCAAGGAGCAGCTATCCAGGGTGTCACCTCTAAGCCAGCTTTGGCTTTGGTTCAGTTGTCTTCAAGTGGCCATCCCACTGCTCTCTCTGCCCAGCAGCTTCTGAATAATGTAAGTAAAGAAAAGTTGATCTCATGGTCATATGCCCATTGCTGCACCTTCCTGAAGAAAGGTGGCTTGATGTGATACAGTGTGGGGCCCCAGTCACTGATAGAGCACAACTTCTTAGATAGTTGTGTAGCTTAGGTTGTGTGAATGTCAAAGAGAATTGCCTGTACCTGTGGCATGCATCAGAGTCAGGAGTCCACCCTGCTCCTGCCAGGGTGGAAGGGGTCCAGAGTAGTCTATTTGCCGTCACACGAGCAGTTGGTGTCCTTAACTGGTTACCATGTTGAGGGCTGCATGGTGTTAGTCTCTGTTTCTGGCAGAATGAACTTTTCAGCAGTGGCAGCAACTGGCTCAGCCTTGGTGAATGGCAGTCCGTGCTGTTGGGCTCATCCCTAGCACCATGGCTGTTCCATTCATGAGCTTGCCGACTCAGTGTGGGACAGTGGATCACAGATGTTGGCTAATGGGAACTAGCTTCCTTGTGGGAATTAACACACGACACAAAGAACTTCACATTTCTTGTCCAATACCATTGGCTCATCCACAACCCTCTTCCCCAGGCATCCTTAAAAAAAAAAATCCTTCTAATAGACTGTATTTTCTATTCGTGTTCCCAGTGACATAGTTTATTTTTTAATAGACTTTCTCTAGTTTTGGAGAGCGGGGGCCTCTTTAGTTTCAGTGTGCATGCTTCTCATTGCACTTCTCTTGCTGTGTAGCACGGTTCTTGGGTGTGCAGGCTTCTGTAGTTGTAGCACATGGGTTTAGTTGTGGGATCTTCCCAGACCAGGGATCACACCAGTGTCCCCTACAATGCAAGGTGGATTCTTAACCACTGGACCACCAGGGAAGCCCCTTCCCCAGGCCTCCTTACCCCAATTGTTTTGTTATCTATAGCTGCAGAACAAACTACCCCTAAACTTAGTTATTACAATTTAATTATAGCTCAGGACTTTGTGGTTTGGCTGGCTCATCTTGGGGGGTTCTCCTCTACTTGTGCTGTGTGGGATTTTTCACTCAGTTGCAGTCAGATGGATATCCAGGTGCCTCATTGCTTCTCTGTGTGGCCACTCCACTCAGCAAAATAGCTAGAACTTCTTACATGTTGTCTTCAGTGTCGAATTGCAAAGAACTGGAAGCTGCTTGACCTTCTTGGTGCCTGCCTTCCAAAGTCCCAGAATATTGCCTCCTTGCATGCTGTTAATCAATGTAGTCAGGGGCTGCAGCCTAGATCGATGTGACATAAGCTTTGTCTCAGGTGGGAGTAGCAGTAGGTGCATGCAGTCAGGGGCAGAATTATTCAGGGTTGTCCCTGGAGAATAGCTGCCACAGTCCACCCTCTGCCCACAATTCACATTCCTCCCTTACACAAAACACAGCTCGTCCCTTTTCCCAGGACCACCAGTCTCATCCCATAATGGCATCAACTTGAATCTAGGATTTTATCATCTAAATCAGGCATGGACATTGATGGATCTTCTCAGTTGTGTTTCTTGGGATGTGGCTCCTTAGTATGGTTCTTCTTGCTCTAAAGAACTATAAATTAGAGAAGTTACTTGCTTCATGATGATAAGACAAGAATAGGAAAACTGGAATAGCCACGGGGGTGGGATGGGGAAACAGTAGGCACACCGCAGTCATGATTTATGAGCTTCTGAAATTGCGCAAGGCAGACGGTCCCGGTCCTTCACTGTAGGCCAGTCCTGATCTCGAGGATTAGTTCCCAAGCCTCTTGGCTCTGCCCTGAGTCATCCTTCCTTTCCATAATAAATAGCCCCTCTCTGAAGGTAAGCAGCTTTTTTAGCCTGCTTACTGCCTGCAGAAGTTTGAGGGTCTCGAGACCTCTTTTCATCATGAAATGACTATTCCTTTCAGTCCAAATGGATACAGTTCATTTAAAACATCATGCACTTTGTTTATATCAGATCACAGCCAACTCCGCTGGGTGAAAACCACAGCTACGTATTTTTCTGAAATAGGCCTGTGAAGTTCCTCTGGGACTACGTCCTTGGGATTCTTAGAAGCCCTGTTGTCTGGGAGAGAGGCCATATGAGGCACACCCAGAGGATTCTTAGAAGCCTCTTTGTTCAGCTGAAAAGACTTTATGACACATCACCTAAAATCTTCTTGAGGTTTCAATAAAGTGTCTCACAGTCCCACCCTTAATCTGAACTTGACACTGAGGTATGTTTTACTTTGTATGTCCTGGATTTTATTTTTTTTCCCTTTCCCTCTGAGTCCATTTCTTACCTTGTAAGTTGCTTTCAAAGCCAGTACATCTTGGTTGCTTTATATTTCCTTTAAGTCTGCTCAAAAACTGTATATTTCCTTTAAAAATTTTTTTTATTTTTACTTTACTTTTCATAGGCAGCTAAAAGCAAAAACAAAATAAAGGAAAATGGTCTTTTCAAATATCCTGTAAATATCCTCAGCCAGACTCATGTGTTCTTTAGGTCCCTGTTCTCTTTCCCAAAGTGCAGGTGAGAGTTTCACCACTGGGTGTGTGTTTGCACAATGTGCTGTTATGACATCATAATATTCAGGTCACCTTTGCTTCGGTCTCCAAGAGCAATTTCATTGCTGTCTTTCAAGTTTTCACTTTGATCTCTTGAAGGAGCTCCATCCTGGTCCCAGTACTAATGCCACATGTTTTAGACTTTTGTCACCATTTTCAGATACCAAGTCCTGTTTTAGTTATCTGTTGCTGTGTAATAAACCACTATAATACTCAGTGGTTTAAAACAGCCCTTTTATTGTCTCTCTTGACTCCATAGACTTAGCTGAGCAATGCCTTGATTGACATCAGTTTCTCATGGGATTGTACTCAAATTGGAACTGGGACCAGATGCCTAGTGCTTGGCTTCTCCACCTGGCCCATCTCTCCAAAAGACATCTTACCTTTCAGGGCTTCTCTGGGTCTCTCTCCATCAGGGAAGCCTAGTTTTCGTCTTCTTCTTCTTTTTTTTTTTTTTTGGGCTGTGCCCCACCGCTTGCAGAAGTCTTAGTTCCCAGAGCAGGGAATGAAACCAGGCCCTTGGCAGTGAAAGTTCAGAGGCTACTGGGCAATCAAGGAACTCCCCAGCATGGTTTTCTTTAAATGGTAGTCCAGGGCTCCAAAAGGGAGAGAGTGAAAGATGCTAGGCTTTCTTGTTGCCCGATGAGCATGGAAGTCTCAATATGTCACTTTCCCTGCATCTTACTGATGAGAGGAGTTGTAGGCTGTGCCTAGATCCACAAACCCCAGTTGTTTATGAAAACAGAGACATGTATAGGGAACTGTGGGATTGTTGGGGGTCTTTTCTGAGGACATGCCACTACACCAGTCTTCCAATCTTTCACCTAACTAGCCGAGCACTGTCTGGATTCTTCCCCTGGGCTTCCTTTCTCTCTGGAGGGACCGCCTGAAACTGTGCCCATTGATAGGCTTTGTCCTCACTGCTGCTCAGTAGGATAATTGGGTCATTGCTGTCCAGCAGGATAACTGGTGTCAATCTTTGGCTTACACCCATTTACTGACCTGATCCTTTGTGACTTTATTCAGATCTTTTTCCATTGTCACCTCTTCATAAAAGAACCCCCCCCCCCNGCTTTGTCCTCACTGCTGCTCAGTAGGATAATTGGGTCATTGCTGTCCAGCAGGATAACTGGTGTCAATCTTTGGCTTACACCCATTTACTGACCTGATCCTTTGTGACTTTATTCAGATCTTTTTCCATTGTCACCTCTTCCTAAAAGACCCCCCCCCCCCGCCCAGTTTGGCCATAGATGTTGGCTGAAGGAGAGGGACTGGGGCAATACTGGTGGGTAATGTAGGGTCTTAGGCCAACTGCTGCCGCGTCTCCTTTGACCCTGATCCTGAAGGATCATTTCCATCACATTGTGGATGACTGTGGAGCTGCTCAACTTTATAACACTGTGGGTCTGACAGAGCCCAGCTCAGGATGGTGGTTCTGGTCTCATGATTACTCAATGACTTTGTGGTCAGGTGCACTGTACCTCAACCCTGGAGTGTGTTCAAGGATGGGTTTTGGATAGTGTGTAACTATTAGCTGCAGATGGTATGGCCTCGTTCCAGAACTCTGAGGGTTTATATTATGATTCTCATTTGTGGGATGGCCATTAACTCCACAAGGCACCTTTTTCCACCAGAGACACATCTCAGATCATGGGATATGCTGACTTGTATGGCCCTACTGGCAAGGCTGCTTGCATTACAGTTCAGACTTACAGCAGTACCCTTTCCTGCTCTGGGCTCCACTCAGCCCTTCGTGTCACCTGATACATGGGTTGAAGCAGTGACATTCAGTGTGGAACCTGAAGAGCCCTAGCACGCATTGACCATTTTCTTAGTGATGGGAAGTGTGAGATGCAGTAGTTTGCAAATTACTTTCTGAAGGGGTCTCCCAACCATAGGATTCCTTGTAACTTCACCAATATGGTGGCCTCTGCATATGGGATCTATTTCTGGGCAGCATGTATCATACCAAGGCCTCTGATGTACTTTGCCTTCTTGCTTATCTGCTTTGCTTGTCATGATGCCATCATTAGGGTGGATCACCTCACAATTCTGCAGAATGTCTAGGTAGTCCAGGCTGCTCAGACCATACAATGAATGGGGTGAAAGAATTAACATGACTGTGGAACTAGACTGGAAATATAACTTGTGTCTGTCCCGCATGAATGCAGACTGCTTCTGACCATCCTTCCTGGTGCGATGGCCACTGCACATATACCCTGGACCTTGTTAATTACAGGTACAATCAGGGCCACAACTTGATAAAATTTGTGGCAGTCCACTGTCATCCAGCGCAGATATGACGAGGACTTCCTCTGCATCCTTTAGAGCTTGAAGTGGCGGGAGTCTCTGCTCTTCTTCTTGTGACATGATATAGTTTTTATTTTCTAGCTGGTTGGGGGCATAAGGACGCATGTTCCAAGCTTCCCATCTGACCTCTCCCACTAGGGTAGGTAGCTCATGCCCCACAGACCAGACAAACAGTGTGGGGCTTTCTGCCAACTACCAAGTATATCCATATCAATTATGCATCTATGCCTTCAGCACTGCTGCATGGTCTCTGAGACCAGGACTCCATTTGTTACCTGAATCGTGAAAGTGCCCACTTGCGCATCAGTGTTAATTCGGTCTGAATTAAAGAGTCTCTTTGCCCTTGGAATGTCTGGGAATTCCTTTTTCCCCTGTGTACTGGTGTGAACAGTTATGTGTCCATTAGGGGGGAAAGACTGGGAGAATCTTCATCATAAATACCATATGTGGTAGGATTCTTCCTCCCAAGACATGGCCAAGCTTTAGTCAGTGGGTTGCCAGCTTGAGGAATGGCTCAGATCCAGAATCTAGGCAGACTGTGGTTATCTTTTATTGGGGTGATTGTTCTCAGTCCTTGAAGTCTCTTGACTGCGTAGTTTGGGCACTGTGCCTATTGACTGCTTATCCATCTTGCTCCTAAGGATGCCATGTTCTGTGACGCATCTCCATATCTCAACGGGTCGGACTCCACCCTTCCCCATTCCTTCAATCTAACCTTGCTGGTGATTACAAGAATTGCCCACACTCTGCCCTCTATTCAACACTGTACTATCCCAATTGCTATTAGGGAGCCCAGTTCTATAGGAGCACCCCCAGTGTCAGCCCAGCCCACAGATGACAGACACACTGACCTTGACAGTGACGTTGGTGCCTCTCACACTGGTGTTTATTTATTCAGGAGCATCCTCTGGGCTCTCCCACAGAACAGTGTTGGTGAGTGACTTTGCTAACCTGATATAGTAATCCACTCTAGAACATTCCTCTGAACCTTTTGAACTTTTATTTTCCTGTCCACTGTGGCAGTTCTGGGATTCTCTCTTCATCAAATGTAGCTACATTTCCTACAAGCTTCTCAGAGTCCCAGCACGTGTTGGCATCATCTTCCAAGATACTTATTTAGGGTTAAATCATAGGGTTGTCCCTATTGATCAGCTTTCCTTTATGCAGCTTTGTCTTCCACTCACTTTGATCTAATACCCTTTGATTCAAACACACTCTTGGGACTTTGCTGGTGGTCCAGTGACTGACTCCGAGCTGTCAATGCAGGGAGGCCAGTGGGGGAGGGAGGGGCCCAGGTTTGATCCCAGGTAGGGGAACTGTAGATCCCACATGCCACAGTTAAGAGTTCACATGCTGCACACAACTAAAGATCTTGCATGCCCCAACTAAGAACCGGCTCAGCCAAATAAAATAAACACCTGAAACAGATACACACACACTCTTGGTTTTTGCTGGTACATGTTAGCTTGGTCCTGTGGCTCCTTTGGGGGGCATAATCTCTTCTCTTAGCAGGCAGGGTTACCCAGGTTAAGTAGACTTAACCCTACTTATTTGACTGATGGCCAGAAGGGAGGTGGGGATAGGTCTGAGGGAAATGTGTTTATTCTTGCAAGACAGAGGACTCTGCATCATCTTGAAACAAGGAGGGAGGGGTGGCCTTTTGTGAGATAGGATGGGCTACTTCTGCAGGCCCAGAGGCTGCGGAGAATGGGGGAAGTAGCATGTCCCCATCACACACCGTAAGGTCAGCTCCTTTCCAATAGGCTCTGTTCTTAAGCAGCAAATGGGTCAAGCCTGAGCATTCAGCTTCTGAAGCTTAGCTCCTCCTGCAGTAATTGAGTCTTGGACTTGACGCTCAGCCTTTCCTACTCTCCACTCACAGGAGATGAGAATCTCCTTACATGGTGCCAAAGAGGCTGTCTGATTTCATATTCATTTCTAATTGGCGATTATTTAACCCCAGCCTTTCATTGACCTTCTCTGGTGCATCCATGGTTCTCAGCAACAGTCTTCTAACTACTGTTTTTTCATTTCTCAAAGTCCTGAGATACTGTGATGACTGGTGCATTCCCTTTCACCAGTATGCTACCCCTGTTCATGCCATGCACATTTTAATAACTGTACCACCCCCTCATGAGAGAGACTGTCTGTGCCCCATTCTATACCAGGGATGGGTCTTCAGTGCCAGCTGGCCAGTGAGAGTGGGTGATCCAGCTCCAGAATTTGTTTCAAAGAAATTTCTGAAATTAAATAACATGAATTTACCTGCTCAGACATGTCTGACTCTTTGTGACCCCATGGACTGTAGCCTGCCAGGCTCCTCTGTCCATGGGATTTCCCAGGCAAGAATACTGGAGGAGGTTGCCATTTCTTCCTCCATGGGATCCTCCGGACCCAGGGATTGAACCCGAATCTCCTTCATTGGCAGGCAGATTCTTTACCACTGAGCCATCTGGGAGGCCCCAGCCAGGATTTTGCCACTTGGATTTTTTTTTTTTTTTTTAAGAATAAAATGTTTATTTATTTATTTTTATTGTGAGTAGTTTTTCCTTACAGTTGTTGTCATATTTGATTCTATTTGTAGCGATTTAAAGCAGGTTATATATTATACTATCTTTTCTTTAGCAACATATTAGACAAACCTAGATTGAAAATAATTTGAGTGAATGTTTATTGTAAATACAGTTGAGTTGGGACTAATGGGAAAATACATTATGTCTCACATATCATGAGTACATTATCATGTGTACATTATCATGAGTTTTTTGCTTTTTGTCTCACATATCATGAGTACATATCATGTGTACATTATCATGAGTTTTTTGCTTTTTGTTTGTAGATGCCAGAGCCGAGGGGTCTATTAACATAAGTAAGAGTTCATGGAATGATTTTCTGGGGGGAAGAGAAGCCTTGAAACTTTAAGTCACTTGCAGACGAAACATTGAAACTTTGAGTTTGAAACTCCTCTCTGACAATCTGGTGCTCATTATAGCATCCATAAGCCCCGTATCATGTAGTGACTTGCATTGTAGTTATTGCTACTGTTTTATTTTTTCTCTTAGGTATTTCTTACAAATTTAAAATGTGGCTTATTAAAGATAATTTGAGAACACAAACAAAAAGAAAAAAGGCTTAGCTGTAATCATATTGTGCATCCGTTTTTATGCCATCACTTTTCCTTCATGTCTTGTCATTTTACATGTAAATATCATGTAAAAATAATTTACCCAGATGGGTATGTAATACATTTTTAGTGACTGTGTGATATTCCACCTAGTGTGTATCCCACAGCACATGCAACTATTTGAGTTCCACTGAACATTTATAATGTTTCCTTTCTTCACTGTCATACGTGATAATGAAATGGGAATCTTTGTGTATAATGACCCCTCCCTCATATTTAGAATGAATTTCACTGGTAATATTTTTATGAACAACACTGCTGAGGCAGAGTGTTACTATATTTGAAGTTGTTGATATATGTTGGTAAACTGCCTTTAGCAAGGACTGGGCCACTTTGCACCCTCACTGACAATATGTGAGAATATCTGTTTTGCCATCTTCCTGGCAGCAGTGAGAATTATCATTTAAAAACTACCCCCCTCCCTATTATTTTGATTGGTAAGAAGAGTGTTTCCTTATTGCTCTGGTTTTTATGTCTTTGGCTCCTGGGCATGTTGATAATTTCCTCATGTTTGCGCACGTGTTCTCTCTTCTGTGGTATGACTGTGTGTGTTATAATAAAGCTATTTATAATATTGTATATTGCTATAATATGTAGTATAAGTGATTAAACATACTGTATATAGTATATTGAATAAATGTACTATATATTGGAAAGACCTTGATATGGAAAATATTGAAGACAAAAGAAGAAGGTGGCAGAGGATGAGGTAGTCAGGTAGCATCACTGTCTTAATGGATATGAATTTGAGCACACTCTGGAAGATAGTGGAGGACAGAGAAGCCTGGTGTGCTACACTCCATGGTGCCACAAAGAGTCGGACGTGACTTAGCAACTGAGCAACAACTATATGTTGATATGATTCACATAGGTACAACTCACCCAGTTATAGTGTATGGTTCAGTAATTTTTAATATGTTCACAGAGCTGTGCAGTCATTGCCATGGGTAATTTGGGAGCATTTTCATGACTCCAGCAAGGAACCTGGCACCCACTGGCAGTCATTTCTCATCTTCCTCGAAACCCACCCTAGACCTGGACAACCACTCATCTGCACTCTCTGTCTCCCTATGTCCTCTTGCTCTGGATTCGAGAGGATCATATAAACATTTCATAGGATATGGTATTTCAGGGCTTCTGTGGCTGACTTCTTTCTCTTAGCTTAAGTTTTCAGACTTCAGCCATGTTGTAGCAGATATCAGTACCTCATTCTTTTTTATTGCCCAATAATATTCTGTCATAAAGATTTTACACATTTTATTTCCACTCATCAGTCGATGGTTATTGGGGTTATTTCTGCATTTTGATTATCATGAGTAGTGCTTCCTTGAACATTATAAGTTTTTTTCAAACTGTTTATTTTATATTGGAGTGTAGCTGATTAAGAGTGTTGTGATGGTTTCAGGTGAACAGCAAGGGGATTCAGCCACACATATACATGTATTCATTTTCCCCAAACTCCTCTCACATCCAGGCTGCCACACAACCTTGAGCAGTGTTCTGTGAGCTATAATGTACAGGTTTTTGCGTGGACATGTAGTCTCACTCCTCTTGGGCATCTACCTAGGCATGCAATTGCTGGGTCATATGATCACACTGTATTTGAACTTTTGAGGAACTCCCAGACTGTTTGTGCATGATTTTTGCATATTTATCTTTTGGGATGTCGGTACTTTTCTTTTAGATTTGTATAAGATTTTTATGTACAGTCGATATTAATCTTGTATACTTGCAGAAACTATTTTATCTCCATAGATTGCTTGTCTTTCATTGGTAATATTTTGTGTGTATGTGCAGATAGTTTTAATTTTTATATTGTTGGTTCTGTCAATATCTTATTTTATAACTTATTTCATAATTTCTAAGCTTTAAAAAATAGTCTTCTGTAAAGTTTTATAAGTATCAAGGTTTATTATAATTTTTCTATAATTTGATCTATAAAAAATTTCATGACTTCATCTATTTAGTTTATCTGAGAAAATGGTATGCAATTTCCATTTTCCTAACACATCTTCCCTCTCCTGATGAATTTTTTGGGGAGTGGACCATCCTTGGTGGCCTAGTTGATAAAGAATCTGCCTGCAAGATAACCCTTGGGCTGGGAAGATCCTCTGGAGAAGGGAATGAAAACCCACTCCAATATTCTTTATCATTTATTATTTTTTAGACATACTTATATTCATTTGGTTCAGTATATACATTTTTACAGTAGTGCCATGTGGTTTAAATTGTTGCAAGTTTATGTTTTGTATCTGCAAGAACAATCATTTTTCCCTTCTTCATCTCAATTAATTATCTTTTTCAAAAATTTCTTGATGATTCTTATTTTTTTCCAGATGTTTCCTGGATTTTCCCAAGGTCTTGTTATGCTTTCTAAATACTATTGGAATATGCATTGCTCTTACATTAAATGCCCAATTTGATTTTGAGAGACTTGACATTTTAATAGGATTGAGTTTTGTCATCCAGGAATCTTGCCTCTCTCTCTGGTTACAGCACTTTGAAATACCTTAGCCAAGTATCGTGCTCACGTGGAAATTATTTCTTGTTTATTTCCTTGCTGGGGTGGATCTAGATTTTGTAGGGGCTGCAGCTTGTGCAGTTTTGGAGCCATTCTCTAGGGAGAATAATGAGGACACATTATTATATATTTTAATATGTTCTTAATGTCTTTAGTGGGCTTCCCAGTTGGTGCTAGTGTAAAGAACCTGCCTTCCAATGCAGGAGACACAGGAGACTCAGGTTCGATCCCTGGGTTGGGAAGATCCCCTGGAGGAGGGCATGGCAACCCACTCTAGTATTCTTGTCTGGAGAATCCCATGGACAGAGGAGTCTGGTGGACTATGGTCCTATGGTCCATAGGATCTCAAAGAGTTGGACAAGACTGAAGCAACTTAGCAATGCCTATAGTAATAAGCCATTTACCGAACATAGAAAATATTTTAAAATACTTGTCTAGTTTTCTATCTTGGAATTTCTATATAAATGTTCACACTGTATGCAAATAGCAAAGGCTTTACATCATCTTTCATACTTTTTTCCATATCTTAAACCTCTTGAGAGAAAGGATTATAATTAATAAATGTTAGTGATGGATGATAAACACTGAAGTTATATTCATAGAGGACTCAGAAAGGTGAATTTGATACTCACCAAATTTCATGCTTCAAATGAAACAAAATTTTGCAATACTGTAGGATGTAGCCAACAGTCCCATTAAATTTGCCTTAAAGACATATATTTTATTGGAATGTATAACAACATACTTTGTATTGAGACTGAGTTTTTAATACCATTTTAATGCTCTAAACTCAGAGTATATTTATAGAGAACTTTCAACAGTTTTCATTCCAGAAATATTCAAGAAACTTTGTATTTGGCCTAGATTCTTGTGCCAAAAATAGATTACCAAAATGGGAAGAAAACTTCCCAATGAAAGAGTCTTGAGATCATAAATCAATAATTAGGTTAAAAAGCCTCACTGGAGACTTCTATTTAAAAAACCAAAGAAAAAAAGGGATAGTTTTTTTGGCATATATCTTCTACTATTACAGCATTTTATAAGATAAGGGATCAGATTTTTATAGGCTATCTGAAAACTACACGTTTTAGGAATCTCAGAAGGCAATCTGCCTTATTCTTTAATGTCTTTGAATTCTAATGTAAGGTGTTGTAGGACAACAGAAAAAATAGATGGATCAAGTTATTTCTTAGTTAACTGCCTTTGTTGGAACTGAAACAAATTTTTGGAAAACAAAATCCTATAGAGCTCAAAGGAACTGTCGAGTCTGCAGAACATTATAGTTGGTGGCCCTGGGAACACCACCCCTGATTCTTAATTATCCAAATAACCAAGAATTCAGGGATGTTTTTAGCAAAGTCTTTTTATTTTAATAATCTAAGACACCTATATGCAATTAGAAGTGCCTAGAATATTATGAATATAACTGTTAGTTAAAGGGAAAGTGAAAGTCGCCCGGTCAACTCTTTGCAACCAGGCCAGAATAGTGGAGTGGGTAGCCTTTCCCTTCTCCAGGGGCTCTTCCCAATCCAGGGATTGAACCCAGGTCTCCTGCATTTCAGGCAGATTCTTTACCAATTGAGCTATCAGGGAAGCCCTTAGTTAAATTAAATACATAATTAAATGTTTGGGACACAGAGTTAAGAAATGATGTGTTCAAAAGCATGTACCTTTAAGTGGCATTAAGTAGCCCACCATTAAGGTGGAGGGAGAAAATCTTAGGGGTGCACCCGAAATTGTTTTCAGTTAATCTGACTTAATATTAATTAGATTTTTGCCATTTCCTGAACAGAACAAACTAAAAGCATCTTAGAATTTATATGTGCTTTCAGAGTTGGTAATCATAGCAAAATCTGTAAGTTTTAAGAGCTTGTTTTAATGTACAGGAGTTTTGGACATTTCTTCTTATAATTTTTTTTTTCTGTACAAATGGAAATAAAAAGTTGATTATAGGCATATGTCAGAGATATCACGGTTGTGGTTCTAGGTTACTGCAGCAAAATATTCCACATGAATTTTTGGTTTTCCATTACATATAAGTAAAACTTCATAATCCTTAATTGTTTCCCTGGTGACTCAGAGGGTAAAGCGTCTGCCTACAATGCAGGAGACCTAGGTTCGATCCCTGGGTCAGGAAGATTCCCTGCAGAAGGAAATGGGAGTCCACTCTAGTACTCTTGCCTGGAAAATCCCATGGACTGAGAAGCCTGGTAGGCTACAGTCCACAGGGTTGCCAAGAGTCGGACGTGACTGAGCGACTTCACTTCACTTTAATTGTGGCCAGACGAAAGAAAGAGATGAATAACAGGACAGTTGTTATAGCTCTTCCAATGGAGGGCTTTAAATGGAATATTGTGATTAGTGTGGGGTTGCTTCAGCTTTAACCTTTTATCATTGTGTAGTCTTTAAAACAGAACATGCACTATCATATCTAAAAGCTCTTTAATTTTTAAAAACCCTAGAGAGCCTTTATGTGTGACTTAATTAAGTTCAAATCAACTTTAAATGTGTATCCAAGACAGTTTTCAAAAGATACTTACATACAGCCTGATCATCAGAGTATGATTCACTCAGATCTGCCTACCAATCCAGGAGATACGGGTTCTATCCCTGGTCCAGGAAGAACTCATGTATTGCAGGGCAGTGGTTCTCCACTCGGGGCAGCCCCTGCACTGCCAGAGAGTTTGGAAATGAGGCACATTTAGGGTTGATACAATGATTTGATATGTGGGGTACCACTGGCCCTTAGATAGGGGGCAGTTTGTTTGGTGTTACCCCAAACTTCACTCTGTTCTACACAATGAAAAATACTCATGTGTCCTACTAGAGTTCTTTTCTTTTTCTTCTTCTTCTTTTAATTAGATAGGTCCACTGGGAACCCCTACCCTTTTATTAAAAAAATTATTATTTTATTTACTTTTGGTTGTGGGTCTTCGTTGCTGGGTGGGCTTTTCTCTAGTTGCTGTGAATGGGGGTTACTCTCTAGTTGCGGTGCACAAGCTTCTCACTGGGGTGGCTTCTCTTGTGGCACACAGGCTCTAGGGCATGGAGCCTTCAGTACTTCTGGTACATGGGCTTAGTTGCCCTGCAACACATGAGTTCTTCCTGGACCAGGGATAGAACCCGTATCTCCTGGATTGGTAGGCAGATTCTTCACCACTGAGCCAGCGGGGGAGCCCTCCTCCTGGAGTTTAAAACACATGCACTGAATTAAGGAATATGGTCAATGAGACTATAACAACTTAGTTTGAGGATAGATGGTTACTGGACTTCTCATGATGATTGTTTCATAATGTATCCAAATGTCAAATCAGTATGTAGTACACTTGAAACTAACACAAATATTATATGTCAACTCTGTTTCAATAGAAAAAAAAAAAAAAAAGATACCCTGAGCCATATCCTACTATAAATATGTTAATAGTACGTTAATACTAGTATAAATCAGTAGCCCTTCAGTATAAAGTAATACTGAAAAGTTCTATCAGAAGCTACACATAAAGACTCATAATTTAGGAAAAGTTATTATGGACATAATGTCATTAAATGACATAAAGATATTGTGTCAGAATTACTGGAAAACTTACTCTGTATATCTATCTTTAAAACTTTGTTACTTTCATCATAAGCTTTTTTTTTTTTTTTGGCACTAATTGGATGTTTTAAAAGATTGTGTCAAAATATTGTTGCTCTTGATTACTGAGTTTAAATTTAAGGAGACTTTAAAATTTTGTGCCCAAGGTGAGTACCCCTCTCCCTTCACCCTAGTCCTGGCTCTGATGTACACAGTTAGTTGAATAAGGTATTAATGGAGTCTGTCCTACAGTTACTGCAAAAGCAAGGAAATCTNTTGATTACTGAGTTTAAATTTAAGGAGACTTTAAAATTTTGTGCCCAAGGTGAGTACCCCTCTCCCTTCACCCTAGTCCTGGCTCTGATGTACACAGTTAGTTGAATAAGGTATTAATGGAGTCTGTCCTACAGTTACTGCAAAAGCAAGGAAATCTTTTGTTCCCTGGAGCAAAGATAGAAACTGCAAATCTCTTAAGCCATGCCACAACTTAAGACCCCCAAAGTTACACAACATCTTTTTGCTGGATTCTATCGGTCAAAACAAATCATTGGATTCTGCCCGAATTCAAAGAAAGGCAAAACAGCTTCATCTGTTGGTGTTGGAGTGCCGAGGTTATATTGTCAAAGAACCTGTGAGGTGGGAGAGATTGTTGTGGCCATCTCTGAAAACATCATCTATCACATATGGTGAAATGAAATTCTTACATAATAGAATCTATCTGAGGTCCAATGTTTTAAAAAATGAAAGCAGCACCCCAACTGTATTTAACAGAGGAATAGAAGAAAATAATTCATAAAATGTGTATTCAATATATAAATGCTCAGGTATGACTACACTAAAGATCTAGAAAGGTAGCCAGATTTTTTTTTTTTCTTTTTTGACTGTGCCATGTGGCATGCAGCATCATTCTTCCCCACCTGGGGATCCAACCTGCGCCCCCTGCAGTGGACATGTGCAGTACTAACCATTGGACCACCAAGGAGGTCTCAAGTAACCTGATTGTTGGAAACTGGCTGCCATGCTGTGAAGAGGCCCGAGCAGTCACATAGAGGGACTCACCTGGAAGAGAGGTACGGCCTGCACTGGTCTGCCCAGCTGAGCCTCCAGCCAACACCAACTCCAGTTGTGTGAGTGAGACGATTTTGACATCTTAGCTGTCCTGAGCCTCACTTAACATCACACCAAACAGAAGAACTGCCATGTGACCCCACAGAATCAAAAAAGCAATAAATTGCTGTTTGGGCTTGTTTGTTTTGGTGTCATAAATAAACAAAGTAGGCTATGAAGGGGGACATTAGGAATATTCCTTATAAAAAGGGTTGTTAAATCTGATATTATTGTGGACTTTCCCTGATGGGTCCAGTGACTAAGACTCCATACTGCCAGTGCAGGGGGCCTGGATTCAATCCCTGATCAGGGAACTAAATCTCACATGCTGCAACTCAGATCTGGCACAGCAAATTTAATTAATTAATTAAAAATCTGATATTGTTGAGAATCACTGTCACAGATAGTAAATGCTTTACAATTAGAATGTTTAAAAGATTAAATAACTTGCAAAAATGTATTTTCTAATGAAGATAAATTGGATTAAAAAACTTATCAATTCCCAGATTTAACAAGAGAACCAATAAGCTAGAAACTTGCCACAGGCATGTCTGACTTTTTCTTATTTCCTCTCTTTTTTTAAGTGAAAAGTTAACTATTCTCTACTGTGCTCATTCACTTCAGTCTTGTCCCACTCTTTGCAACCCCATGAACATAGCCCGCCAGATTCCTCTGGCAAGAATACTTCTAGGGATCAGGGGATCTTCCTGACCCAGGGATCAAACCCATGTCTTGCATCTCCTGCACTGCAGGTGGATTCTTTACCACTGAGCCACCTACTGGAAGACAGAAAAACACAGGCAGGGTAAGCTGTAGGTCAGTGGTTGCCTACTTGTGGGTCAGAAATTACTGAGGCTCCTTAATCCCCATGCTTACCAACTATCATCTCTCTGCTAATTCTCAAATGTATACAGATGCTGTTATGATATGAATGTATAGATGAATTAAAAGTGTTACTAATTTTCTAGTATTTTGGTCATTTTTCATTTTTCAGTTCTGGAGGTATTTTGACATTCAGAGTTTTTACATTTGAAATATTGGGAAAGCCATTGGCGGAAGTCCCTATATCCAGCTACTAATAGATTTGTAGCTGCTAAGATTCCTTCAAACCAATTAACAACAGCAAATTAACCACTGTCTGCTGTTCATTTGGTTTTATGGATCTTGACTTCTTCTTGTAAACTGAACAAGTATAGGACAATTAATTCCATAAAAAAGTTCAAGAAGAAATTTAGGTAGCTTCCATAAGGTAACAGAGCTCTTAATTATCCACCATAATGAGATTGCTTCATGGAGTCATTTTTAGAAGGCAAAGACTTAAAAAAAAAAATTTGGCCACACCATACAGCATGTGGGATCTTAGTTCCCCAACCAGGGATGCAACCCATACCCTCTACATAGGAAGTGCAGGATCTTAACCACTGGACAACCTAAAGAAGGACTTCTCACTGGAAGTACTGAGAAGGCAAAGACTTTTTGTATAAAGGCCACTGGGAGAAAATAGAAAATCTAGTGGGTGTATGAATTAATGGAAATTTTTAATAATTTGTGGTATATGACTTATAAGCTGTAAGTAGATAAGAGTAGGTCTGGACGTTCCACATTAGTAAATGTTTATTAAATTTGAATGTATCTTGTAATATTTTTATAGTGCTTTGTATTTTCCAGAGGACTGACTGTTACCTATCTCACAAGAGTGTCCTGAGAACCTAACGAGATGTTCTTCCCACTTAGAGACCAGGATAGTGAGTCCCAAAGTGAAATACAGAGCTAGGGCAGGAGCTTCAATCTCTGAGAACTCATCTTTATGATAAAAAATTATAAAACGTGTGTTCGAGTTAGGTATTGGTACTAGATTTGCCAATTCCTAATGGATATTAATTTGATGTACTCAGCCAGAAGAACCTGCTGTAATATCCATGCAAGACTGAGAGAAGGAGAATGATAACCTTAAAATATGAGCAAAATCAAGGTGAGCAATGTTATTTGAAAAACTTACACATTGAAGTGATTTCATGTAATTATTATTATTATTCTTTGATATGGACAGTTGATGATTTACAGAATGAATAAAAGCACTTTCAGTTCAGTTCAGTCGCTCAGTCATGTCCTACTCTGTGACCCCATGAATCGCAGCATGCCAGGCCTCCCTGTCCATCACCAACTCCCGGAGTTCACTCANCAATATTCACTCTTGCCATCTCCTTTTGACCACTTCCAATTTGCCTTGATTCATGGACCTGACATTCCAGGTTCCTATGCAATATTGCTCTTTATTGCATCGGACCTTGCTTCTATCACCAGTCACATCCACAACTGGGTATTGTTTTTGCTTTGGCTCCATCCCTTCAAAAGCACCTTAGAACACTTTTAATACTATTGACATTAATTTGTTACATACCTTGACGTAAAGACAGTGTGATTAGTATATAATTTTATCTTCAAGATGTAATCTGCCATCACCAGCCACATAAATAGACCCTAGAGCTACAATAGTTAACCTTAAACTAAGTATTTGTTATATGTTAAATAACTTGCTTCATTTTTCATAACTTAAACACAGGCCAATGTAGATGTTTATTGGTGTAAGAAAAAGACCAAGGTTTAAAAGAACTATGTTGAGACCTGCTGGTGCAAGAAAAACTAGAGGACTATTTTGAATTGAAGTGAAAGTGTTAGTCACTTAGTGGTGTCCGATTCTTTGCAACCCCATGGACTCTGGCCCACCAGCCTCCTCTGTTCATGAAATTCTCCAGGCAAGAATATTGGAGTGGGTAGCCATTCCCTTCTCCAGGAGATCTTCCCGACCCAGGTCTCCCGCCTTGCACACAGATTCTTTACCATCTGAGTCACCAGGGAAGCCCTTGCATCAGAANTGGTGTCCGATTCTTTGCAACCCCATGGACTCTGGCCCACCAGCCTCCTCTGTTCATGAAATTCTCCAGGCAAGAATATTGGAGTGGGTAGCCATTCCCTTCTCCAGGAGATCTTCCCGACCCAGGTCTCCCGCCTTGCACACAGATTCTTTACCATCTGAGTCACCAGGGAAGCCCTTGCATCAGAATTGGAAGAGGCTTTAGATATATATAATTGAACATCGGTGTTTTCCTTTTTTTTCTCCTTTTTTTTTTTTGTTGGTGACCAATTGTTAATGAGAACAATCCAAAGATGAAGTAGGAACAGGAAGGGGAGAAAGAGGAGAAAGAGATAAATAACCATCTGTTGTCATCACTATTTCACACAAGATGGAACACAGAATAAAGGACAATCATTTAAATTGGGCAGAATTGGCTTCATGAAGCTCCTTTTCTCACTGTCCTGTGGAGTGGTGGGAATTTAATGCAAGCTTCACACACTTGCATTGGTAACCACAGATGTAGGATCATTGCTTCATTTTACAGATGAGAAGATTAAAGTTTCTCTCCAATTAAATCCAAACATGGGACTTCCCTGGCAGTCCGGTAGTTAAGACTTTGCTTTCCAGTGTGGAGAGTTGGAGGGGGAGTGGAGGTGAGTTCAATCCCTGGTGGAGGAGCCAAGATCCCACATGCCTTGCAGCTAAACATACACACACACACACACACACACACACACACACACACACACACAAAACAGAAACAATATTGTAACAAATCAATACTTTAAAAAGTTGGTACCAAAAAAAAAAGCCTTAAAAAAATCCAAACATCCTTTAAGATGCATGTTAATTTGATTCACAAAATAGTTTTTGTTGTTTCTTTTCTTTATTTAAAAACTCTTTTTAAAGCAAGAGGGTCCTACTTCAGTTTCTCTGCTTATACTGGCCTCTTGCCTTAGAGAGAATGAATCTAAAAAGGTTTAATTCTAGGATTCTGTAGTTCCTACTATCATGTCAAAAACAGTAGTATCTTTCTGGTAAACACTGGCTTCTTTTCCTTTACATTTGCAATGCAGTTGTGCATAGAAATTTATTTCTCTGATCTGAAACCTGAACGCTATTCTAGCTCCTGATGTCATTAAGCAGAAAAGTCAAGTCATTTATTCACATTAACTAGGTTGGTATATAAGTAGAATTTGGGACACTTTTATAATTTTGTTATTAAGACATAATAGGACATTTTTGTGACATTGTTATCTTCATAATGCCATGTCTGTTGTTAATAGTCTCTCCAGTATAGAGAACTTTGTTTTCTTAATATGTACATTCTGATTTCTTCCAAATCTGTATACCTAGGAAAAAAGATGTTAAATTATCTGTTGAAATTGGACAATATCACCAATCTTTTCTTCTTTGTCAATCCCTCTAACTTCCTTTTCTCTTCCCCTTCTCTCATTTTTAGCTCAACTCCACTCTTCTCCCAATACATACCTGTTCTCAGAGTTTCCAAACTACATCTTTTGAAATTCCAATTTACCTTAACATCATTGTAGAATTTTTCATTGTATTAAAAACCTAAGAAGCACTTTTTAATATCAATCATTCACACCCTAGTATGAATAAGTTCATGTGTTTCTCTCCTGCCCCTAAGATCTAATTTCTTTTTGAATAAGAGAGACACAGAGAGAGAAACATGAAGATAATGGATCTTGAAGAAGGGTGCCATCAAGTGGGGAAAATGGCAAAAGAATGGCAAAAACATTGACCATGAATTTCATCTACTTTACAGTTTACTTGGGACTGAATGTCGTCTCCACTTTAAAAAAAAAAAAAAAAATCTATCCAAGTAGTTAATCAAACTTTCCCGCAGACAACTTGAAGTGGACAAAAGAGAAACGGGTGTAGTTATGTTTAGAAAAAATAGAAAATCATACTTTACAAATAATGAGCACAAATCCTGCTTGTTAATCATGATGGCCTGGGTAAATGCATTTATTTGTGTTCCCTCTGTAAACCATACTCAAAAGATATTGAAGAATTAAAAAAGAACAAACTCATAAGAACTAAGAGAATGGGAGGAAATGACAACAGACAAAAGATGTCAACAAAGACTGAACAAGTTGGGGAGTGATACCTGATTCAGCAGTATGAATAAGGTGGAAACCCTAGACTGCTGGTAGAGAGTCAGCTTTTGTCTGCAGAACCCCAGAAAGCCCCAGGAATTTGCAGGAAGTAGGAGTCTCTCAGGCAGGGGTCCCGAAGTGGCACCAACATTTACAGACTTCCTTGAGAGGCTCTACTTGAACTTCCAGAGCAGGTCAGCCACCTCTCCCCAACTCTTCAGAAGACTGGCTGTTTGCTCAGGGGAAAAGCTGTATGATAGAACCTTGTGTGGTTTTGATATGTAGATTTAGGATCCTAAGAATGAGTCATAAGAAGGTTAATTGATTATGCTGTAACTACACTGAGAGGAAGGAAAATGGTTTTGAGGCAGGAGGGAGATGGGCACCCCTCTCCCCAGGGTAAATCGATAGGAGGTTATTCCCTATGGATCGGCAGGACAGTTAAGAGAGAAGGCTGGGCCCTGGCCAGACCACGTATTTCTCACTCTCAAAATCAGGAGGCTTCCCTGACTACCTGTGCACAGAAAGGCTCCTTGGAAGCCAAAGAGAAGAGACGCTAAGGGACGCTCTACTCACAGGCCTCCTCAGTAGGATCCATCTTAGCTAAGAGATGTGTGCATATCCACAGGAGGATCCTGAGATCTACTGAGTATGGATTCTGAACCAAGCAAATTAAAATGGTTGGCCAAAGGAACACTGGAAAAAATGCCTCATAAAAGTAATTCAGACGAGGGTGCAATTCAGGGACTCTGAGTCTGTGCCTATGTCTGTCCACACATACTACACTTTTCCTCCTAATAAATACTTCAATTCACTACCTTCCGTCTTTGGGGGAACTCTTTTCTGCGAAGCCTGGACCTTGCCACTGACTGCTGGTCTAGTGGCTAGAGTTTGGTGGTCTCACTGCCGCAGCCCCGAAGCCCGGCTTCAAGCTGTGGCAGGCCAAGGCCACCCGTGATCATATTGTTTGTTTGGTAGAGGTGGATAGGTGAGCAGTTCATTTTCTATAGGAAGAAATTGAAAGGCAGTATGAAGAACAGCAAACAAAAATCAAGAAATAGCAGAGTAAACTAGGGGCTTCCCAGGTGATGCTACTGGTAAAGAATCCAACAGCCAGTGCAGGAGACGCAGGAAGAAAGCCAGAGAGGTGAGAGGGGTGCCCCTCTGGGGTGAGATTCCAGAGTGGGAAGTTTCAGCTTTACTCCTTGTAAAGTTTCAAATACAACTGTAAAATTTTTTTAATTAAGAATTATTTTTTGTTTTATTATCTGCTTTTCCATAAAACACATCTTGATATGAAAACCAGAAATCAAACAGTTGCTTCAAAAAAATCTGTATTATTCTAAACTTTGACATAACTGAGGATGAAACTGAGAAAAATACTTCAGACTGAATCTTCCTTGGAAAGGTTAGACTTTATTTTCTTCCATCTTCTTGATTTTATTGGTTTCTTTGATTTTGTTTTTTACTCTGCTTGGTTCTATTTTCTTCATCATAGTGAGTGAAGTCACTCAGTCGTGTCCGACTCTTTGCGACCCCATGGACTGTAGCCTACCAGGCTCCTCCCTCCATGGGATTCTCCAGGCAAGAATACTGGAGTGGGTTGCCATTTCCTTCTGCAGGGGATCTTCCTGACCCAGGGATCGAACCTGGGTCTCCCGTATTCCAGGCAGACGCTTTAACCTCTGATCTACCAGGGAAGCCCGAAAGAAGCAAAACAGTGACTTGCCAGGTTTTGCATTTGTTTAAAAAAAAAATTGACATGTGAAAGAAATTTAGAAAATCTAAAGTTTATTATTTTTTTTGATTCTAAAAATTGAAGAAGGGTTGTAAATAATCATCATTATGGTTTATAACTGGCTATTCTTTTCCTTTAAGCTTAGATTCACTGATATTTTCTATTTAAGTAAGATAAGCAAGTTTAAAAGAGAACACAAAGAAACAAACAAGAACAAGAAGGATCCTATGCTAAGGCTTCTGCTATGGATGGGATAAATTGCCAAGTCAGAATTTACTCAAGGAAGTAATTTGACTATGTGGGATAGTTGTTGTTCAATAGATAAGTAAGTCATATTTGACTCTTTGTGATGCCATGGACTGCAGCACGCCAGGCTCCCCTGTCCTTCACTATCCCCCAGGTTGGAAGGTGTCCAGTATGTGATAGACTCCTCTACAAAGGGAAGCTGACTGCTGAGACAATGTAAAACAAGGGGATTCTTTTCATTTACATATAAAGAAAAAAAGCATCAGAGAAGGTACAAATAAAGTTGGCATTTATTATTGTCCCAGAATGACACTGAATTTTATAGCCAGTTAGTGAAATTGGAGTTTGAATTTTTACCTTAAATCGATAAACTTATCAAATTCCAAGCTAGAAAAAAAAATCTCTTGTCAAAATCCTTTCTCCAAATGTAAGTTTACTTTAGGAAAAGGAGGGCAGGTATTTTAGATGCTAGAAGGTGAGTGTGGGAATGATTGTCTTGGGTAAGCATCACAATATTTATTTTAAATGTTTTTGCAGAATAAACTAAGTCGTTGGTGAAAAAGACAATTTTGTCCTACAGTATCTCTTTGGAATCTGAGTCAATAAATTGACCTAGTATGCAAAATTCTCAGTAAAAAAAATGAATATTAAAGTAAATATTTCCACCTGATGTGTAAAATTTATATACTTCAGATATACTTAGTGACTTAGTAGTGTTTACGTATAAAAACACTTTTTAACTCTTTTATAGGAAATATTTCAACTAAGATACCTAAGTTAGTGTTTTTAGTCTCTTTTTGGACTCCTGGTGGCTTAGACGGTAAAGTGTCTGTCTACAATGCGGGAGATCTGGGTTCGATCCCTGAGTTGGGAAGATCTGCTGAAGAAGGAAATGGCAATCCACTCCAGTACTATTGCCTGGAAAATCCCATGAACAGAGGAGCCTGGTAGGCCCCAGTTCATGGGGTCACAAAGAGTCAGACATGACTGAGCAACTTCACTTTCACTTTGATTCATTAGAAGCTCAGAGGATTCAGAGTTTTGTGTAAAAGTATTTGGGCTTCCCAGGTGGCGCTAGTGGTAAAGAACTCGCCTGCCAATGCAGGAGACATAAGGGACATGGGTTCAACCCTTGGGTCAGGAAGATCCTCTGGAGGAGGGCATGGCAATCTACTCCAGTATTCTTGCCTGCCGAATCCCAAGAACAGAGAAGCTTGGCAGGCTATGGTCCAAGGGTTGCAAAGAGTTGGGAACAACTGAAGCGACAGCACGTTTGTTAAGAGGGAAAGCCTGGACAGTCCTTGGTAGAATGCTATTTAATATGATAAGTGGATGCTGTTTTGTGTAGTTGGATTTGAACTGGATGCATGTCTGGTACTGAGGATAGTCTGGCATTTAGTCAGGAGATGACTGCTAGTCTGGTCTTATACTCAGGTCAGTGTCATGGGCTCACCTCTAAACCATTTTGTGGTTTATACAATGAGTATCTGGTCTAGATCATTCATTTTTTGGCTCTAAAATTATCTGGTGATTAATAGGAAAAACCCAGTTATTTAGGAACTAAGGTAGGAGTTGATTTTCCTGAATTTAAAAAAAAATTATTAATACTTATTTGGGAAAATTTCTGAAACTCTGCCATGGAAGAGGAGGAACGGTGTTAAAGCTGGTTTGGCCTCATGCTTTCTATAGTTCGGGGAGATTAAAATGCAGTTTATTTTGGGGACAAATTTTGGGTTTGGATTCTGAAGGATTTCTTAATCCTGCATATTCAGTCACTCAGTCATGTCTGACTCTTTGCAGCCCCTGGACTATAGTCTGGCAGGCTCCACTGAGCCACCTGGGAAGCCCTTTCTTAATATTAACATTGTTCAATTTTGTGAATAAAATATCGCAAATAAAAGAGCATGATGGCAAAGATGGTGTGGTTCATTTGATGATGCTCTTGATCAGGATGACATATATACGCACACTTACTGAGCTCCTGCTGTATGCTAAGCACTGTGCTAAGGACTTTGCTTGCATCCATGGTATCATTGAATCTCAACAGTGTGAAAGATAAATAGTGGTATCCCTGATTACTGATGAACAAACTGTGCAGTTTGAGTTTAGTTCAATTCTAAATTGCCTTCCCTTTAAGCAGATGTACTCCCTCAATTAGTTGCACTAGTATATATAGGAAAAACAGAATCATTGCCTGTATATCTAGTGAGAACTTCCCTAGCTCTCTCTCCTGATCTTTACCAGGAAGAAATTATAATCGCAATTATAGTTTTGTGAAGTGTGTTCATAACACTGTAGCTCCTTGTTCTTCCTGAGGAACTCTTGAAACTTTCATTATAGAAAATAGGAAATACCAACTCTATTCCTGCATTTCATTCATCAGACTCTTCTAACATAAATGTGACTAACTGGCTACCCTTTCAGTCTGCCTCGATCCATCCCCCCAGGGTGATGGGGAGTTCTTATTTATGTTACACGGTTGATTGGTTGTCGTATTAATTTTCAGCAACTCAAAACACTGTGCCTGATGTGCTTCCCCATAGAACTGCCTTTGGCACTAGAGCAGAGTCTGCTCTAAGATACTGCTTTCAATTTTTCATGCATAGGTTTAATTAAATTTTGTTTTATTTAATTGACTGTTCACAGCATTTGGAGACCTCTAAAAATGCAGCGTGTGGAGCAGGAGAAAGATTAGGCAAAACCTTCCTACAGGAAATCAGACTGTGCTCAGTGAGGATGTCATCCAGTACATGCTGGGGAGAGATTCCAAAGGACTTCCACCCCGTGTTAGGAAATGACATGTTATATGTATATAGCATACTTATAACTTCAAACTTGGTGTATTTGAATATGATTGAGTTACTTGATATATACATATATATCAGAAAAATGGAGGCTTCCCAGGTGGCTTAGTTGATAAACAAGCCGCCTGCCAGTGCAGGAGATCCAAAGAGACATGGGTTTGATCTCTGGGTCAGGAAGATCCCTTTGGCAAAGAAAATGGCAACCTACTACAGTATTGTTGCTGAAAAATTCCATGGACAGAGGAGCCTGATGGGCTACAGTCCGTGGGGTTGCAAAGAATCAGATGTGACTGAGCACGCACATGTATATATCAGAAAAATTAGATATACATTTAGTTTTTCTTTTCCATTGTGACTTATTACATGATATTGAATATAGTTCCCTGTGCAATACAATAAGACCTTGTTGTTTATCCATTCTATTATACTCAATTTTTATGAATAGATTTATTTTTAAATGATATGGGAAAATAAATATTTTTAAAGTCTAAGATTATAATTTTTTAATGAGTGATTATTTAATTTTATACATTAAAAAAATTAGGTATGTTCCATAACAGACTCCTAAAAGGAAGCATTTATTAACTGCAGGGTATACCATATAAGATATATTGAAATATACAAAACTTTGCAAATGAAAATATAATACATATCTTGGGTAAATGTCATATTTTTATTTACCAGAAAGTTAAGGAAGATTTATTAATTACAGTGTATACCATGTAAGATATATTGAAATATACAAAACTTTGCAAATGAAAATATAGTACCTATCTTGGATAAATGTCATATTTTTATTTACTGTGAAAATTAAGTTGTACTCACTAAAAAATATTTATGTGTAATCCTCAGAATTTTAAATCTACAACTTATTTAAAATATTTGCAGCTCAACTTATTCCAAATTTAACAATGTAAATTTATTGCTAAACTCTTGAGTTAGTGGCTATAAATGATACACTCCTACATGATTTCAGTTTGTTCCAAATGGAAGGAAATGAATCTGCAAGAGCAGTTTTACCTATAATACTTAAGTCAAGAAATCAGTTGCAGGAATTCCCTGGCAGTCCAGTGGTTAGGACTTGGTGCTTCCACTTGGTCACAAGTTCCATCCCTGGTCGGGGAACTAAGATCCCATAGGTCCCACAGTGTGGAGATTAAAAAAAAAAAAGACTTCAGTTGTTTTCCTGAAATGGTGATGAGGTAACCCTGCTCTCCACACTGTCCTGTTACACCAAGAAACATTTTGATCATTTGGTCACCTGGCTAATGTCAACTTGGATAATTATTTCATATTTCATAACATTGAGCCCTGTTGTCCATCTCTTCTCCAATTTTATTACCTAATGATGGCAATATTTATTTTTCTCAGTTTTTGTTTATGTGAGGTTTGTGGTATGGATATCTGGTCCATAAAATTTATTTTGGCCAACTAACACTGAAACACTTACTGGATTCTTCATGAGTAACTAATAAATTACTGTTGGTGAAAGGAGTACTTAATTAGCTCTAATCTTCATAGTAAGGATCATTAGCATTTAATGAGAATTAATAATTTCATAAGACATGGAAATATATTGCCCCAAGCCAAATAGTTTATAACCATAGTATTGCAAATTGGTATTTAAAATTAATGAGTGACATTTTCACATATTGTTAGATGATCTATAATATTTTTATGTTATACCTCTAGGTCAAATAGAATGTATACTGGGGTCATGTAATTTCATTGTAAATTATTGTAGTAAACCAGACTTGAGATTCTACCTTCTTGTGAAACGAAGCTCTTCTTCTCCTGGCTAATTTCTACTTCAGTTTCAATACCTCTTCCTTCTAGAATCTTTCTCTGAACCCCTGTGTCCATCCAACCTCTCATTCTTACAGTTCATGGTTCTTACTCTTTCAGGAAACTTACTGCTGTCTGTAAACCTATATTTACTTGTGTGTTTCTGTGTGACTCTCTCTATATGTTTATGTAGAGGCAAAGAACAAAGGTAAATGATTTAACAAATGAAGAAACTTCTAGTGTGAAGGACAAAGTCTCATTTCTCTCCTTTACCAAAAAATACATCAAGAATCACTTGGATACATCAGTCTAATCAGAGGGTGACAGAGGACGAGATGGTTGGATGACCTCATTGATTCAATGGACATAAGCCTGGGCAGATTCCAGGAGATGGTGAGGGACAGGGAAGCCTGGTGTGCCTCAGTCCCTGGGGTCACAAAGAGTTGGACACGACTTGGCATCTGAACAACAACAACAAAAATCAGATCTAATCAGTTCAAAAGTTTCAACAGCCAACACCTGGATACGCTTAAAAGTCTTAGGCTGTGTTGCCTAATACCTCAGTCTTTGGGCTCAAATGCTTTATTTACCATTGACGGTGGTATTGAATAAAGATCAGCTTCAATTGTTTTTCTCTCTTAGCTACCATTCTTATGAACAGAATGGTAGCACTTAAAATAAGTCTGAACATCAGCTTACCTGCGGATCAACAGTCTCTGAAGTTTCAAAAATTATTCTCTTACTCACTGAAAGCATCTGACACTGCCCTGAATGATTCTTCCATCATGTCCATGTTTTAGAAGAATTATTCCAAAGTAGATCCTTTATTTCTGCAAGTAATTTAACTTTTACAAAAATATGTTTAGGCTGAAATTCATATTAAGACAGAAAAAATTGCCTTTGTATCTTGGTTTGAGAACATCACGATTTTAGACAGAGCTTGGTGATGTTGTGAAGTGTGGACGTAATGACATTTGACATTTAATCCCTGCATCTTAATTTGACAGAGCCTCATTTCTACTCATATCTAGGTGGTCCTCCTCCTTCCATCTTACTCAGTGTCACCATGATTATTACCTTCTGTCTCCTCTCACCCTCCCCCTAACCTTCAGAAGATCTCTCCCGGCTTCAGAATCAAGTCCAAGTTTCTTAGGGCATGACCTTTGAGGCTGTTGAGACCTGACATCAACCAGTATTTCCAGTCTTAAAATCCTGTACTCCCTTCAGTAGGTCCTCCCCTTGGTTCAAAGCAAACACTTGTTTTCGTCTCTGCACAAGTTGCCTTTTCCCAGCTCTGTGCCTTTGTGCCTCTTGTTGGTGATGGCCATCTCCTTCATCTTCACATTCCAAAATCCTGCTGTGCTTCACGGACCAGTTTGGTTGTCTTGTCCTTCATGGTGGTGTCCTAAGCCCCTGAGCTTTGTCACTTTTCTCCACATCTGTGCTCCAATCTGCAAGGGCATTTTGTATCTCTGTCTTATTACATGACCTTCTACCCTGTCTCGTGCTTATTAATATTCACTACTTATATCTGTATCTAATCTCCCTTACTTAGAAAAATGATCACTGAGAGTTGGGTTTCTGTTTCGTTTTCTAAACTCCCAAAGTGCTTAGTAAGTGCAAGTTTGGCAGGATGCTGCAGTGCTGAAGGAATTAACTATGATATAAATGCTAGAAAACATAGTAATGAAATAATTTTAGTTTCGGTGTATATCTGTCTTCTATTGTGGTGTACTTGACACATGTGTGCTCAAATCTTACTTATGTTGTATTTTACAAAGTTTTCTAAGCCAGGCATGGCAAATAAAGAGGGTCAGAACATGCTGCCTCACAGTGGACTGCTTTAGTATATAGATTATTTTGAGATGAAGGCAGTTGAGAAACAGCAGTAGCAGGAAGGGCTCTCTGCCCTCCTCCTTTCTGTCTAAAAGCAGGTCACAAAGTTCCTGTGAAAAAGATGCCTTCTCTATAGCAGAAAGAGGAGAACACTCTTATCACCCAAGACAGGAAATAGATGTTGAGATGAATATATTAAAAAACCTTAAAGGATACCGATATACGTATGACTGAGTTGCTCCACTGTGCACCTGAAACTATCTTTCAACACTGTTAATCAGCTATGCTCCAATATAAAATGAAAGATTAAAAAAAACCCAAGTCCCAAATTTAAAAAACTGCTGTATAGCACAGAACTCTGCTCCATGCTCTGTGGTGACCTAAATGGGAAGGAAATCCAAAAAAGAGGGGCTATATGTATACAGGTAGCTGATTCACTTTGCTATACAGCAAAAACTAACCCAACACTGTAAAGCTACTGTACTTCAAAAAAAATTTTTTAAGAAATAAAATGTAAACCTAAAACAACAATAACAATAAAAGAAAACTTTATTGCAATAACCCTTACCTGTCATTATTTTCCATCATTTACTTCCTCGTTACTTTCCCACAGTTTATCGTCTACAGTCCCAACCCCCTTTTGCTCTGTCTTATTGCCTCTCCAGTATTCCTCACTCTTTGTTAAAATGCTGTGTAAGCTCTCAGGCCTATCCACTTCTTTGGGTCTTTTTTTTTTTTTATATATGAAGACCTCTATATACCCTAGATGCATTAATATCAATTAGAATGTGTATGCTTTTTTCCTGCTAACCTGTATCTTTCAGTTTAATTTTCATGCCCAGCAACAGAACATAAGAGGTTAGGAGGAAAGTCTTTACTCCCTAACATAAACATTGTATAACCAAGACATATCTCCTTCTTTCCCTAAAGCTCTGAGAACTCTGGAGTGTGTGTGTACACGTGTGTGTGTATATTGTGTATAAAGAATTCAGAATGATAAAGCCTCTAAGCATAAGAGAGGGAGGGGATTCTGCCAGTCTCTGTGCAATTATTATAATTTGCTAAGTGACTGAGATTAGGTACTTACCCTTCAGATCTTCTTGGTGATTTTCACAGCCTTAGAGATGGCTAGTCATCTTAGTTAAGTCCTAATGTTGCCTTCCAGCATACCAATTCTGTATTTCCCACTATATGCTGAAGTTGGATCGGCTCTTAATAACTTAAATTCAACATCTTTAATACCAAATTCATCATTCCCTATTCCCTACTTCCTAACCTACTCAAATCTTGACCTTACCAAGCAGAGGACCCCATTACTATTTGTAAAGTATGTTAGAATAACTGTCTCACTTGTATCTTCCCACTGCCATCCATACTACCTTCTCCTGTCAGATGAACTGCCCTCCAAATCGTGAATCACAGTCAGCTCAGTTCAGTTCAGTCGCTCAGTTGTGTCCAACTCTGCGACCCCATGAATTGCAGCACTCCAGGCCTCCCTGTCCATCACCAACTCCCAGAGTTCACTCAGACTCACATCTGTCGAGTCAGTGATGCCATCCAGCCATCTCATCCTCGGTCGTCCCCTTCTCCTCCTGCCCCCAATCCCTCCCAGCATCAGAGTCTTTTCCAATGAGTCAACTCTTCGCATGAGGTGGCCAAAGTACTAGAGTTTTCAGCTTTAGCATCATTCCTTCCAAAGAACACCCAGGGCTGATCTNCTAGTGAAGGTATTTATCATTTACAATTCTTTTTTTTCCCCTTAATTTATTTATGGCTGTACTGGGTTTTCACTGCTATGTGGGCTTTCCTCTATGCGGTGCTTGGGCCTCTCATTGTGGTAGCTTCTGTTACTGCAGAGCACAGGCTCTAGGGTGCTCGGGCTTCGTAGTTGTGGCTCAGGGGGTCCCTAGTTGCAGCTCTAGAAAGAGGCTCAGCAGTTGCAGTGCACCAGCATAGTTGCTCCACAGCACGTGGGATCTTCCTGGGTCAGAGGTCGAGCCTGTGTCTCCTGCATTGGAAGACGGATTCTTTACCGCTGAGCCACCACGGAAGCCCTACAGTTCACTCTAATAAGTTTTAAAATTTAAAACTTTACTGAGGTATACGTGACACATAATATCCTGTAGATATTTAAAGTATATAATTAGATACCCAGGAAACTGTCACCACAATGAAGATAATCACCTCCAAAAGTTTCTGTATGTCTCTGATTTATTCTCTCCCCTGTTCCCTCAGTTTCCAGGAAATTTGACCTGCTTTTTGTCATTAAGGATTACTTTTGCATTTTCTAGCATTTTATATAAATAGAACCATACAGAATGTACTTTTCTTTGGCTTCTTTCTCTTAGCATCAATATGTCAAAATTCAACCATGTTGTTGGATATATTAGTAGTTCATTTCTTTATATGCTAGGTAGTACTTCACTGTATGGATAGACTATTTATCCGCTGATCTGTTGACAGACATTTGGGTTGTTTCCAATTTAGGATTATGACAAATAAAGCTGCTATTAGCATTCATGTTCAAATCTTTGTATGAACACATTCTCCCATTGATCTTGGGGAAATACCTAGGAGAAGAACTGTGGAGTCATACAGTAGACATATGTCTAACTTTTTAGGCAACTTTCAAACTGCTTTCAAAAGTGATTAAAACATTTCACTTTCCCACCAGTAGTATATGTGTTTCATTTCCTCCATATCCTTTCCAGCACTTAATATATTAATTCTTTTTAATTTTAGAAATTTGGAGGTACAGTGTTCTTTCCTGGGGGTTTTATTTTGCATATCCATATTGACTAGTAATGTTGAGTATCTGATCATGAGGCTGTTTGTCATCCACATATCTTCTTTGGAGAACCATCTATTTATATTGTTTCCATTTTTATTAGGGCATCTTTTCTTATTATTGCATTCTGAAAATTCTTTGTATATCCTGGCTGCAATTTATTCAATTGATATGTAATTTGCAGATATTTTCCCCCACTCTGAATTGTCTTAGCAGAATTTTTTGAAGAGCAAAAGATCTTAATTTTTTAAAAAGATGTTTTGGTTTGTTCACTTATTTGTTGGCAGCGAGACATGTAGGATCTTAGTTCCCTGACTAGGAGTCAAACCCATGCTGCCTGCAGTAGAAGCATGAAGTCTTAACCACTGGACAACCAGGGAATTTCCAAAAGCTCTTAGTTTTTATGAAGCCCAATTTGTTAACTTTTTTTTTTATGAATTATGCTTTTGATATTATTTCTAAGGAATCTCTCCCTAACCTAAGGTAACAAAAATTTTCTTTTAGAAGTTTTTAGTTTTACATTTAGGTGTATGGTTTGTTTGAAGGTAATTTTCAAATACAGTTCTGTATTATAATTTTTACCAGCTTTGTTGATACATAATTCAACCCAAGTCTCCTGCATTGCAGGCAGATTCTTTACTGTCTGAGCCAGTAAGACACTGTTTATATCATAGCTCTTCTGTTATAACTTTCCACATACGGACATGTTGCAAGGAATTGAATCAAGAGTCTGAACCATCAGGAAAGCCAAATCTTAATATAGCCACTTTTAATTAATGTTGGCATGTTATGTCTTTTTCCATCCCTTCACTTTTAACCTACTTGTGTCTTTGAGTTTAAAGCAGATTTCTTGCAGGTAGTACATAGGTGGGTCTTTTTTAAACCACACCTACCAATATTTGCCTTTTACTGTGGGTAGTTCAGTTCAGTTCAGTCGCTCAGTTGTGTTTAACTCTGCCATCCCATGGACTACTGCAGCACACCAGGCCTCCCTGTCCATCACCAACTCCTGGAGTTTATTCAAATTTATGTGGATTGAGTCAGTGATGCTATCCAACTGTCTCATCCTCTGTCATCCCCTTCTCCTCCTCCTTCAATCTTTCCCAGGATCCAGGTCTCTTCCAATGACAGTTCTTTGCATCAGGTGGCCAAAGTACTGGCGTTTCAGCTTCAGCATCAATCCTTCCAATGAATATTCAGGACTGGTTTCCTTTAGGATGGATTGTNTGTGGATTGAGTCAGTGATGCTATCCAACTGTCTCATCCTCTGTCATCCCCTTCTCCTCCTCCTTCAATCTTTCCCAGGATCCAGGTCTCTTCCAATGACAGTTCTTTGCATCAGGTGGCCAAAGTACTGGCGTTTCAGCTTCAGCATCAATCCTTCCAATGAATATTCAGGACTGGTTTCCTTTAGGATGGATTGTTTGGATCTCCTTGCAGTCCAAGGGATTCTCAAGAGTCTTCGCCAACACCACAGTTCAAAAGCATCAATTCTTCCACACTCAGCTTTCAAGTGGTTAGGTCATTACATTTATTGATATGATTTGGTCCATCTTGCTATTTGGTTTCTTTTTGTCCAATCTGTTCTTTGCTTTCCCTTTTCTGTTATTCTGCTCTATTTGAAATTATCTGGGTATTTGTGTATAATATTTGTGTTTAACTGGTATTATTTCTTCCTTAAATGTTTGGATAAAACTCTATTTTATCTCCTTTGTTCGCTTGTTAGTTATATTGTATTATTTTAGATGTTGCTTTACAGTTCATAGTATCCATTTTTAACTTGAAAGAGTCTACTGTTAAATGATATTATGTTACTTCGTGTTTAGTATAAAGAACTTTACAGCTGTTTCCATTTCCCCCCTCAGACTTTTGTGCTTTTGTTATTATACATTTTACTTTGCACATGCTATATCAGATCCACAATACATTGTTGTTATTTTTGCTCTCGACAATTCATTTTCTTTTAAGGATATTTAAATAATATAGAAAAGAGTGTTTTATTTACCCACACAGTTTCCCTTTCTGGTGCTGTTTTCTCCTTTGTGTAGTTTCCCATATCATTTTTCCTTCTGCCTGGAAACTTCTTTTTATTATTTCTTATAGTACAGATCTGCTAGTTATTAAATCTTTCCTTCTTAAAAACTCCTTCTTTTGCCTTCAATTTTGAAAGATGTATTTGTTGTCTATAAAATTCAAGTTTGTTAATTTGAAGTGGTGGTCATTAAATGTTTTACTCAACTGCTTCTGACACGTTGTTTCCTAGGAGAGATTGTTATCATCCTTATTATTTGTTTTTTTCTGCATAACATGCCTTCCTCTCTGGCTGCTTTTAGTAATTGGTCTTTGTAAACAGCCTTGGGAAATTTGTTTATGATAAACCTTGGTGTAACTCTCAATATTTTTCTTGTGTTTCTTGGGGTTCATTGAGTTTCTTTGCTTTGTGGTTTAT
Organism: Neotragus moschatus; assembly: GCA_006410615.1. Classification (NCBI taxonomy): domain Eukaryota; kingdom Metazoa; phylum Chordata; class Mammalia; order Artiodactyla; family Bovidae; genus Neotragus; species Neotragus moschatus. The sequence goes on along the minus strand of SJYA01002431.1, from coordinate 5,190,893 downwards.
TTGATCAGATTTGGGAAATTTGGAGCCATTTTTCCCTTAACTATTTTTCCCCTGCTGTAGACTCCAATTACACATGTATTTGGCCACCTGAAGTTTTAGCGTCTCTCACTGATGTTCTGTTCATTATTTTTTTAGTCTTTCTCTGTTTCTTTTTGGATACTTTCAATTGCTAAAAAGTCAGGTTCACTAACCTGCAATGTCTAATATGCCATTAATACCATTCCAGTGAATTTTTCATCTCAGACATTGTAGTTTTCAATCTCTTGAAGTGTGGTTTGAGTCTTTCAAATATCTTCCATGTCTCGCTTAACATATTCAATCATCTTCTAACTTCTGAATATATAGAGTATAGGAACTCTAACAGTTTCTTGCTCACTAATTCTATCCTTTGTGTCATATATGGGTCTTTTTCAGTTGATTGATTTTTCTCTTCATATGAGTCATATTCTCCTACTTCCTTGTATTCCCAGTAATTTTTTGCTTAACGCCAAACATTGTGAATTTTATCTTGTTGTATGTGGGATATTTTTGTATCTCTATAAATATTCTTGATTTTTTTCTGGGACAAGGGTAAGTTGCTTGAAAACAGCTTAATCCTTTTGGGCTGTACTTTTAAGGTTTGCTAGGCTGGACCAGAGCAGTGTTTAGTCTACAGCTAATTTTGGCCCACAAGTTATGAGGATTCCCTCTCTGGATAACCAGAACTATTCCTGGTTCTGTGTGAGTTCTGGGAGTTTCCCCCTCTACTACTTTTAAGAATGGTTCTTTTCTTGGCATTTGATAGTTTTCTCCATGCATGCAGTGATCAGTACTCAAGCTGAATAATCAAGGGATCACTGTGTAGATCTCCAGGGTCTTCTCTCTGAAACTATTTCCTCTCCATTAGTCTGCCCTGAGAATCTAGCTGCCTTGGATCCCCACATTCCTAGCTTTGCCTCCTCATTTTAGAGCGATTATTCAGCTCCATCTGAGTTCTTGTTTCCTGAATGGGAGCCTGGAAACTCTCAACAGGCAGGAACGGAATAATTGTAAGACCCACTTCATGTGTTTTCCTGCCTCTCTGGCCTCATCATTCTTTTTTGTTGCTGTTGAAGCCCAATAGCTTGAAGACTATTATTTCATATATTTTGTCTGGTTCTGAGTTGTTTTTTTTTTCATACTGAAGGTGTGGTATAATAAGAACAATATTTGGTCTTTTTCCCCTGGTTCTTGGCACAGAGCATCTAAAATCTTTGGCATTTCCTGAGAGACAGGAGTGTCTTTAGTTATTTATAACAGGCCCCTTTCATCACATCTGAGTTTATGCTCCTGAGGTGACAATGGGTAGGGCCTGTAGATAGTTTGGAAGGGGGCTGATCACCAGAAAGACCGAATAATTGGTCTTTATTAAAGATCAAATTATAGTTGAGCTGCATAAGTCCACGTATATGAGGATTTTTTTCAAAAAGTATATTGCAAAAAATTTTGACGATTTACAACCATTTGAAAAAAAAAATCTCACAAATGAATCTTGTAGCCTAGAAATAAAAATGTTAGGTGTGCCTTGAATTCATAAAATATATGTAGATACTAGTTTATCCTTACACAGGCATAAGGGGAGTGATATTTAATATAAAATTAATAATGTATTTAGTATGCTTACTGAGTTGTAGCCTTTATAATAAACCAGTAAAGGTAAGTAAAGTGTTTCCCTGAGTTTTGTGAGCCATTCTAGCAAATTATAGAGCCTGAGGAGGGGTCATCAGAGCCCATGGTTTATATCTTGTTCGTTGTTGTTCAGTCAATCAGTCATGTCCAACTCTGCTACCCAATGGACTGCAGCACGCCAGGCTTCCCTGTCCTTCACTATCTCCGGAGCTTGCTCAAACTCATGTCCATTGAGTTGGTGATGCCATCCAACCATCTTATCCTCTGTTGCCCACTTCTCCTCCTGCCTTTAGTCTTTCCCAGCATCAGGGTCTTTTCTAATGAGTCAGCTCTTCACATCGGGTTTCCAAAGTACTGGAGCTTCAGCTTCAGCATGGTCCCTACAATGAACCTTCAGAGTTGATTTCCTTTAGGATTGACAGGTTTGATCTTCTTGCTGTCCAAAGGACTCTCAAAGAGTCTTCTCCAACACCACAGTTCAAAAGCATCAGTTCTTTGGTGTTCATCCTTCTTTATGGTCCAACTCTCACATCTGTACAAGACTACTGGAAAAAAACATAGCTTTGACCAGATGGACCTTTGTTGGCAAAGTAATGTCTCTGCTTTGTAATACATTGTCTAGGTTTATCATAGCTTTTCTTCCCAGGAGCAAGTGTCTTTCNAACAATATTTGGTCTTTTTCCCCTGGTTCTTGGCACAGAGCATCTAAAATCTTTGGCATTTCCTGAGAGACAGGAGTGTCTTTAGTTATTTATAACAGGCCCCTTTCATCACATCTGAGTTTATGCTCCTGAGGTGACAATGGGTAGGGCCTGTAGATAGTTTGGAAGGGGGCTGATCACCAGAAAGACCGAATAATTGGTCTTTATTAAAGATCAAATTATAGTTGAGCTGCATAAGTCCACGTATATGAGGATTTTTTTCAAAAAGTATATTGCAAAAAATTTTGACGATTTACAACCATTTGAAAAAAAAAATCTCACAAATGAATCTTGTAGCCTAGAAATAAAAATGTTAGGTGTGCCTTGAATTCATAAAATATATGTAGATACTAGTTTATCCTTACACAGGCATAAGGGGAGTGATATTTAATATAAAATTAATAATGTATTTAGTATGCTTACTGAGTTGTAGCCTTTATAATAAACCAGTAAAGGTAAGTAAAGTGTTTCCCTGAGTTTTGTGAGCCATTCTAGCAAATTATAGAGCCTGAGGAGGGGTCATCAGAGCCCATGGTTTATATCTTGTTCGTTGTTGTTCAGTCAATCAGTCATGTCCAACTCTGCTACCCAATGGACTGCAGCACGCCAGGCTTCCCTGTCCTTCACTATCTCCGGAGCTTGCTCAAACTCATGTCCATTGAGTTGGTGATGCCATCCAACCATCTTATCCTCTGTTGCCCACTTCTCCTCCTGCCTTTAGTCTTTCCCAGCATCAGGGTCTTTTCTAATGAGTCAGCTCTTCACATCGGGTTTCCAAAGTACTGGAGCTTCAGCTTCAGCATGGTCCCTACAATGAACCTTCAGAGTTGATTTCCTTTAGGATTGACAGGTTTGATCTTCTTGCTGTCCAAAGGACTCTCAAAGAGTCTTCTCCAACACCACAGTTCAAAAGCATCAGTTCTTTGGTGTTCATCCTTCTTTATGGTCCAACTCTCACATCTGTACAAGACTACTGGAAAAAAACATAGCTTTGACCAGATGGACCTTTGTTGGCAAAGTAATGTCTCTGCTTTGTAATACATTGTCTAGGTTTATCATAGCTTTTCTTCCCAGGAGCAAGTGTCTTTCAATTTCATGGCTGCAGTCACCATCTGCAGTGATTTTGGATCCCAAGAAAATAAAGTCTGTCACTGTTTCCAGTGTTTCCCCATCTGTTTGCCATGAAGTGACGGGACTGGAGCCATGATCTTAGTTTTCTGAATGTTGAGTTTTAAACCAGCTTTTTCATTCTCCTCTTTCACTGTCATCAAGAGGCTCTTTAGTTTCTCTTTGCTTTCTTCCATAAGCTTGTTGGTCAGAAGTATTTGTGATTGAGTCTGGAGTGGGGGCAGTCTGTAGGACTAAGCCCTCAGAAGTATTTGTGATTGAGTGGGGGCAGTCTGTAGGACTGAGCCCTTAGATGTGTGGAGTCTGTTGCTAACTGCAAGTGCTTAGTCTCTGAATTGAATTTTGTAGGACACAGTTGGTGTCAGGAAGAGCATCCAGAGATGGTAAATCTGATCCCTGTGAATTGGCAGGGACCAATTACTTGGCTGGAAGTAAAATATCCTTTTTTATAAGTGTAAATAAGTAAAATATTAAGTTAACAACCCCACTGAATGTTAAAAGAATGTGCCTGTATTATAGAAGCAGAAATAGAACTTTTGGACAGATATACACAATTTAAGTATAAGTTAGGTAAAGAAACAAATGAAAAGGCAGTATGGTATTTGAGTAAACTTACTAAATCTGCCACTCTCCGAAGTAAAAAGAAAATAGAAACTTAGCATGCAAGGTAGAGATGAAAAATCTGTTCTTGAAGAATACATGTAATTTTAAAAAAGTAGTAGCCAATTTGAAAATATTTTTTAACAACATATGAAATTAGTTTTAATATCTTTTATTTAGCCCAATATATCCAAAATATTATTATTTCAACATATAATCAATATAAAGATTACTAAGGAGCTATTTATATTTTTATCCCTAGTAAGACTGAATCTGGCATGCATTTTACACTTAGAACATATCTCAATTAAGATTAGTTATATAAAAAAAGATTAGTCATATTTCAGTTTTCCAATGGTCACTTGTAGACAGTGGTCCCTTATGTTGGACAGTCAGGCTATAGAAGTACTTAATGAGATTATGAAATTTTTTTAAAAATTGGAAAAATAAAAAATAAGGTGAAGCACAAAGATGGAAAGAGAGTTTACTGTCAGTGTCCTACCCATGTCCCTGCAGTCTTGCCCTCAATACAGCTCTTTATAAACCTGTGCTTCCCGAGACTCCCTGTGACACTCTGCCACAGGTCATTTTTCTATCAAAGCAGTCTGCCCAGTCCATATTCAGGGGAAGTGGAAAGTTGTTGTTTAGTCGCTACGTCATGTCCAACTCTTCGCAACCCCATGGACTTTAGCCCACCACGTTCCTTCTGTCCATGGGATTTCCTAGGTAAGAATACTGCAGTAGGTTGCTTTTTTCTTCTCCAGGGGATCTTCCTAACCCAGGGGTTGAAGCCTGCATCTCCCGCAGTGGCAGGTGGGTTCTTCACCACTGAGCCCACCAGGGAAGTGCAAGCGAGAAGTATCAGAATCTTATTGCTCCCAAGAACAGCCTAGAACCAGTGACAGACAAGAAACTGGTGGATAACTACCCCAGCTTCTTTTCCTCCTGGTTGGGATAATGCTGAGCCATGTTCTGCAGGGTCTCAAAGGACTCCCTCTAGTAAGTTTTAACTCCAGCTGCTTGCAGTAGTTACCTGCTTGCTAACATTGCTAGATTCTTTCTCCTTCATGTCTTACTTGCCCACCCCTTTATTAGTGTTTCCTGAAATTACCTCTCAAATAAATTGTTTGCACTCATATTCCTGGGTCTGCTTCTGGGGAATGCAAACTATGACACATAGTTTAGGAACAAATTGGGAGCCAAAACAATGCCCCTAAAAGCCATTAAAAAAAATTAAAAACAGCAGAGAATAAAACAGAGACAACATAAAACCAATTACTAATATAGGGGAAAGGCTTGACAATCACAGGGTCTGCAGATTAAAAACAAAACAAAACAAAACAAATGAAAGCAACTTAAGTAGAAAGAAAGATGTTTGAAAAGACAAAAGGCTAATTAGAGTAAAGGTAATTGAGGCCTTAGAATTGGAGAAACTAACACAAATGTAACAGAAATTGTACTTAAATTGTACAGAAAATGCCAATAGAAGAGAATTTTCCTGATTAGAGGAAGGAATTAACCTAGTTAGAATATCTTGTTCTAGAAGAAAATGTTATAGGAACAGCTAAACAGATACATTCTAATGATTTTTCATTTCACTGATGAAGATAAAATTCTTTACATATCCAGACAGATACTAATTATTTGCCAGGAGAAAAAATCAGGATAGCTTCCGACTTCTCCAAGAATTATTCATTGTCTGAAAAGTGCAGAGAAAAGGAAGGTGAGATTCAAGAATGATTTTCTCAGTCAAGGTGACTTTCAAATACGAAGGCAAGAAATAGGCAAGTAGACAATCTGTCATAAATAAGCCAAGGCCTATATGACCTTTTGAAAAGATAAGAAAAATCAAAGCCAAATAACCAAAAAGTAAAGAGAGAAGCAGAATAAAAAGACTGGTGATAAAAGTCTATAGAATTAAGAAAGCAATTATGGAAAATATGGTCACAGAATGTTAGTGTTATAAATCATAACAAGGTAAAAGAAATGGTAATACAACAATTGAAATCAGGAACGGAGGGGAAGGGAAGGACATGGGAAGGGATTTACTTGTGATCATTTTTTTGATATTCTTCTATAACTGAGACTTAACAGATACAGTGTAAAGTCACTAAATGAAGAAATAGAGTTAATGATACTAAATAAAGTTACAATGATTGCAAAAGATTAAGAAAACCCCCAAAGTAGATAATAAACCTTCAAAATTATCCAAATAAACACACACACATTTATAAAACCAAATAAAGAAAAAAATATTACATTTAGCAATTGGTAGTACATAATAGAAAACCTGGAAAATAGAAATAGTAAACTGATGGTCCAGTGGTTAAGACTCCATCTTCCAGTGCAGCAGGTGTGGGTTTGATCCCTCATCAGAGAACTAAGATCTCACATGCCTTGCAGTCAAAAAACCAAAACATAAAGCAGAAGCAGTATTGTAACAAATTCAATAAGGCCTTTAAAAAATGGTCCACATAGTAGAAAACTTGAAAAAATAAATATTAAATATATCTTATAACAATACATATAAACTTATGAGAGTAAGTTCACCCATTACACAATGTCCTAAATAGATGAAACAAAAAACTCACAAAATCAAACCATCCATTTAGAACAATGAAATACAGTTCAACTGCCAAAAAAGAGCAGATTATTTGAAGAAGACATAACAAAAAGGCAAATAAAAACCAGATAAACCACTTATTAGTATAGTAGTAAAAATAAAAGGAAAAGGAAAAAAAAGGACAAATACATCTCTAAAAAGTTAAAAATGAAAAAGAGGAAGTAACCATTGATATAGAGGAAATTAAAAATTCTGAAAAAAATCATTTGAAAATATAAGTGGAAAATACTGAATAACAGCCAATATCAGCAAACATAAACAGACATATAGCAATTGAAAAATTTATACAAGAACTTCCTCTTTAAAATCTCCAGGCCATAAAACCATGAAAACATGGTTTCACTGTTAATTCTTCAATTTTTTTAAAAGAAGTAAATTGAATAGAATTTACTGATTTCAAAAAAAGAAATCCTTCAGGTTACACTTGCAAAGAAAGTCTGACACTAGCATCAAAACCTGACAAGACAGAACAAACTCATTTATCAATATTTAAGTAAAAATTTTAATAAAACAATGCCAATTGTAGTTCAGCAGTACTTAAGAATATATGTCATTACCAGATCAGTTCCTCCCTGAGCTGCAAGGGTAGGTCGGTATTAAGAAAACTATAAATACATTATATGTTATTAATGACCTAAAGGGGAAAATATTTATAGTGATTTAATATATGCAGTCCCAACCAGTCCATTCTAAAGGCAATCAGCCCTGGGTGTTCTTTGGAAGTTCAGTTCAGTTCAGTTCAGTCGTTCAGTCGTGTCCGACTCTTTGCGACCCCATGAATCGCAGCACANAGAGGATGACTCGATGGACGTGAGTTTGAGTGAACTCCAGGAGATGGTGATGGACAGGGAGGCCTGGCGTGCTGCAATTCATGGGGTCGCAAAGAGTTGGACACGACTGAGCAACTGAACTGAACTGAATATATGCAGAAAAAAAAATGTGACAAACTTCAACATCCAATGTAATTATGAAAATAGAGAATAAATTAAGACTAGATTTGGATTTGCAAATGTGAATTATTATATATAGAATAGGTAATAAAGCTCTACTGTACAGTACAGGAAACTATATTCAATATCCTATGATAAACCACTATGGAAAAGAATATGTAAAAGAAAAAATATATGTATACCTGAATCACAACAGAAATGAACACAACATTGCAAATCAACTATACTTAGATAAAATACATTTTAAAAAAAGAATCGTTAACAACAGCAGAATACATGCTTTTCTCAAGTGGATGTGGAACATTCACCAGGATAAACCATATGTTTTGGCTCAGACGATAAAGCGTCTGCCTACAATGCGGGAGACCCTGGTTCAATCCCTGGGTCAGGAAGATCTCCTGGAGAAGGAAATGGCAACCCACTCCAGTATTCTTGCCTGGAAAATCCCATGGATGGAGGAACCTACTAGGCTACAGTCTATGGGGTCGCAAAGAGTCAGACACGACTGAGCAACTTCACTTAGGCCATAAAAGAAGTCTTCATAAATTTTAAAAGGTTGAAATCATACAAAGTATCTTTTCTGATAATAATGAAATGAAACTAGAAATCAGTTAACAAAAGGAAAACAGCAAAATTCACAAACATGTGGAAATTAGACAAGACTCTCTTGAGAAACCAATGGATGAAAGAAGACATCACAAGGGAAATTAGAAAATACTTTGAGCCAAAAGAGAACAAAGCTCCACATACCAAAATTTATGGGATGAATTGAAAGCAGTTCTAAGAGAGAAATGTATATCTGTAAATGCAGGCATTAAAATGGACTGTATCATGCCAAGGAAGTTTCCTTCTGTTCATAGTTTATTGAGAGTATTTGTCATAAAGAGTGTTGGATTTTACCAAATGTTTTTTCTGTATCAGTTGAGATGATCATGTGAGGTTTTTTCCTTTCATTCTATTAATGTGGTATATTAATTACATTGGTTGATTTTTCATATTTTCAAACATCCTTGCATTCCAGGGATAAATCCCACCTGCTCATGGTGTTTAATCCATTTAAAATGCAGCTGAATTCACTTTGCTAGAATTCTCTTGTGAGTTTTTGCAATATCTCATCAGGATATTGGTGTGCATTGTCCTTAAAATGTCTTTGTCTGGGTAATGCTGGTCTAAAGGGTGAGTTAGAAAGTCTTCTCTCCAGTTTTTTTTTTTTTTTCTTGGAAGCGTTGAAAAGGATAGGTGTTAATTTTTTAAATGTTTGGTAGAATTTACCAATGAAATCATTTGGTCCAAGGCATTTTTCTGTTGAGTGTTTTTTTGACTAGCAGTTCAATCTTATTAGTTACAGATCTATTGAGATTTTCTGTTTATTTAAGATTCAGTTTTGGTAGATGTGTGTTTCTAGGAATTTTTCCATTTCATCTAGGTTACCCAATGAGTTAGTGTATAATTGTTCATAGTATTTTCTTATAATTCTTTTTATTGCTGTGTAATTGGTAGTCACGTTCCCACTTTCACTTATATTTTTAGTAATTTGAGTCCTCTCTTCTTTCCTTAGTCTAGTGAAAGTTGTCAAGTTTGTTGATCTTTTCAAAGAATCAACTTTGGTTTCATTGATTTTTGCTATTATTTTTCTATGCTGTATTTTATTTATCTCTGCCCTAATCTTTATTATTTCTTTTTATCTGCTAGTTTTGAGTTTAGCTTGCCCTTCCTTTTCTACTTCCTTAAGGTATAAAGTTAGGTTACAGATTTGAAATCTTTCTCCTTTTTTTTTAATGTATGCTTTACAGCTATAAATTTCTCTCAGCATTGCTTTCAGTGAATACCATAAGCTTTTGTATATGAAGTTTTGTTTTCATTTAGTTCAAAGTATTTTCTAATTTCTCTTGTGATTTCTTCTTTGACTCATTGGTTGTTCAAAAGTATATTGTTTAATTTCCACATATTTTTGAATTTTCTGATTTTTCTTTTGTTACTGATTTCCAGTTTCATTTCATTATTATCAGAAAAGATATTTGTATGCTTTCAGTCTTTTTGAATTTACTAAGACATTTTATGGCCTAATATATGATCTGTCCTGGAGTGTTCCATGTCCACTTGAGGAAATGTGTATTCTGCTGCTTTGGGGTATAGTGTTCTGTGTGTTTTATATTGTGGAGTGTGCTGTATAGCTAAATCATCTATCTGTCCATCCAGTCTCTCCATCCACCCATTCACCACCCCCCATCTTTCTATCTTAGTATGGGACATTTATACATGTTAAGTAGCCTGGAAAATTGCTCCCCTAGATGTTTTCATGGCTGGTTTCTCCTTATCACTCAGATCTATGCTCAGATATAACCTCAGAGAAATTTTCTCTGACCACAGTGTCTAAATTTGCACCCCACCTCACCACATCCCCAGTCACTCTCTATGTTATTTCCTTGTTTGTTTTCTTCACAGCATTTATCACAATCTGAAATTACATGATTGTTTTGATTCTTTACTTGATTGTTTTTTGTCTCTCTCAGTAGAATATAAGCTCAATAAAAGAAGAAACTATTTTGTTCACAGCAAGAGCTTAATAAATATTTGATGAATGTGTACTTGTTAATGTTTGTTAAATGTCACCTCTTCAAACTAGCATGCTATTTTTACTTAAATAAATTTGTTTATATCATTGTTCATGCTGGGAGATTTGAGACAGTTCTCATATCCTGTGTAGTTTTTCTGTACTTCTTCCTCTGCTGAGGTTACTATTTTAAAATTTCATCAAAACTGTTTGCTCTTGGTTGTGTTGGGAGTAGAAAGTTGGTGATCTAGATCAGTTTTCACTCTATCCTTTACAACTTTATATGTTCCAATCAAATCCTTACTAACTTCTTCCTACATTTTAATTTTAGATTTTAGAATAGCTTCTATTCTTTTCTGTATGTGTACACTAGCTATGTTTTAGTATAATATGTATTTCCTAGGATGGTTACTCATTAAACTAAGTAAAATTATTTAACAAGATCTTAGAATTTCAGTATTTTTTGTTATTCATGTAAATTATATATATGTAATTAAGTTACATGCAATTAATTTTTGCTACTGGCAGTTTGACTAATTAAAATAGATACCTTCTCATTAAAATTATGTGTTTTATGCCATATTTTAATAGCCTATAAAGACAAAATTATTTGCTGTTTTTATTTTTGTATCTTATTGTCTTTCAGTTTAGTTCAGTTCAGTCACTTAGTCGTGTCTGACTCTTTGTGACTCCATGGACTGTAGCACACCAGGCCTTCCTGTCCATCACCAACTCTCAGAGTTTACTCAAACTCATGTCCACTGAGTTGGTGATGCCATCCAGCCATCTCATCCTCTGTCATCCCCTCTCCTCCTGCCTTCAGTCTTTCCCAGCATCAGGGTCTTTTCCAATGACTCAGTTCTTTTCATCAGGTGGCCAAAGTATTGGAGTTTCAGCTTCAACATCAGTCCTTCCAATGAATATTCAGGACTGGTCTCCTTTAGGATGGACTGGTTGGATCTCCTTACAGTCCAAGGGATTCTCAAGAGTCTTCTCCAACACCACAGTTCAAAAGCATCAATTCTTTGGTGCTCAGCTTTCTTTATAGTCCAACTCTCATATCCATACATGACCACTGGAAAAACCATAGCTTTGACCAGATGGACATTTGTTGGCAAAGTAATCTCTCCTTTTTAATATGCTGTCTAGGTTGGTCATAACTTTTTTTTCCAAGGAGTGAGCGTCTTTTAATTTCATGGCTGCAGGCACTATCTGCAGTGATTTTGCTACTGCTAAGTCACTTCAGTCGTGTCCGACTCTGCGACCCCAGAGACGGCAGCCCAGCAGGCTCCCGTGTCCCTGGGATTCTCCAGGCAAGAACACTGGAGTGGGTTGCCATTTCCTTCTCCAATGCATGAAAGTGAAGAGTGAAAGTGAAGTCACTCAGTCGTATCCGACTCTTAGCGACCCCATGGACTGCAGCCTACCAGGCTCCTCCATCCATGGGATTTTCCAGGCAAGAGTACTGGAGTGGGGTGCCATTGCCTTCTCCAGTGATTTTGGAGGCCCCCAAAGTAAAGTCTGTCACTGTTTCCACTGTTTCCTCATCTATTTGCCATGAAGTAATAGGACCAGATGCCATGATCTTAGTTTTTCTGAATTTGAGTTTTAAGCCACCTTTTCCCTGTCCTCTTTAATGTTCCTTTTTTCCCTGTATATCAGTGTGTCTCTTCATTCAGTCTACCAGAATTGCTCATATTCTTATGTGATTTCAGTCTCAGATACAACCAAGCCTTGCACTTGATCATTAGATCACTTCTGGCACTTCTTTTCTGCCTCAGTGCCTGTCTCTGACAACTTTACCTGTAAGCAGTATTTTAGAATTTATTTTAAAATTAGATTAGTCATTAAGAAGCAATAAAATGAAATTGTTTAATATAATCTGGGGTCAAACCACTCTCTTGTTCTTATTCTCTTCTTAGGCACACTGCTTTTGTTGGTAATGGAAAACTAATGGCCGTAAGGGCCAAATATGACCCCTAGGTTCTGGAGAGAATAGAAATAGACGTCTTCACTTAAAGGTAAGGTTGTGCTTCACCCAGTTTTCATGCATCTTTAGATCCTATCTTTCTTGAAGCTTAGCTTCTTATTCTAGGAAGCCTTCTCTTCTGTCTGGATTCCTTAAGGAACTGTCATTCATATCACATTCTAGTAGCACATTCTGGTACATTCTGGTTTTGTAATTGTTTAATGTTGAAATACTGTCTCCCTCTTACCCTAAATAATGTAAGCTTCTTGAAGGTAGGACCATGCTTTAATAAAAAATAAATAAACAGGCAACTATTTCAGTAGTACCTTTGCTGTTGTTCGGTTGGTCAGCCATGATGACCATGTTGATTCTTTGCAACAGAGGAGCCTGGCAGGCTACAGTCCATGGGATTTCCCAGGCAAGAATGCTGGAGTGGGTTGCCATTTTCTTCTCTAGGGGAGCTTTCCCACCCAGGGAGTGAACCTGAGGCTCCTGCGGCATCTCCTGCATTGCAGGCAGATTCTTTATCGTTGAGCCACTGGGGAAGCCCCATTAGTACCATAAGTCTAGATTATATGTCCCATAGGATTAGACTTTAAAATGATGTGTTAATGATCTAGTTTGTGAGAGGGAGTCTAGTCATTTAGATATAATTTTAATGTTCTGAGCTTTAGGTTAGTAAATAGAAAAGGAGGTTAGTAAATAGAAAAGGACTGTTCTTTATGAGACATCATCATTTCTTCATTTCTTTCCCCTCCTCACCCATTGTCACTCCCCCCGTCATAATACTTGCAGCTATTTTTATAGAGAAGTTAAAACACTCCACATGTTACTTAAAGCCAACAAAAACCCTACAAAATACATAGTATAATTGTTACTATTAATACTGTTATACATATTATTATCAAGGTCTCAGTGCACAGAATTGTATTAAAATAATCTTTAGCTTGTTCATGATCCATATTTGTTTATTCATTTAATTACAGATTTTCAATAAAGTCATAAACACCTTTGACCCCACCACCCAAAACAAAATCTAGGACGGTAACTTACGTCTAATTCTTGCTCATCAACCTTCTCCCCTGCTTCTTCCCATTGTGTTGTTCATTTGCTAAGTTGTATCTGACTCTTGTGACTCTATGAACTTTGTCCTTCACTTAGGTCATAGAAATGTAACTACTGGTCCCCACATTTTATGGGTAAGGAATCTGAGACTGCTGAGGGTTAAGAGGTTTTTTTTTTTTTTTCTTTAAGATCACTTAGCTAGTCAATGGTCTATTTAGGTGTGTCTAATTCTGACATCTCCCCCTAACCTGCTCATGTGGACTCCTGCAAGATAGCTGAGAAGTGGTGCTCAATGAAATAAAGTAGATACTGGCACTTAAATCTTGGAATAAAGAATAATGACTTGGGAGTTTACTAGTTTGGGCTTTCCAATCCAAACCAGTACTCTGGCGCTCTAGGATGATGGCTTCTGCTAAAAAGGGCAGTGAGAAGAAGGGCCAGCCCGCCATCAACAAGGTGGTGACCAGCGAATATGCTATCAGCATCACAGGATATCCATGAAGTGGGTTTCAAGAAGCCTGTCCCTTGGGCACTCAGAGAAATATAGAAATTTGCCGTGAAGGAGATGGGAACCGCAGGTGTGCGTATCTATATCAGGCTCAACAAAGACATCTGGGTCAAAGGTATAAGGGACATCCCATACCAGATCTATGTGCAGTTGTCCAGAAAATGCATTAAAGATGAAGGCTAACCAAACAAGCTCTACATGTTGGTTACTCACATGCCTTTTGCCACTTTCAGAAATCTACAAACAGTTAGTGTGGTTGAGACCTAATTGCTGATTGTCCAATTAAGTTATTGAACTGCCAAGAAAAAAGAGTGTACTGGTTTGGGGGACTTCCCTGGTGGTCCAGAGGTTAAGAATCTGCCTTGCAACAGAGGGGATATGGATTCAATCCCTGGTGAGCCTGTGTGCTCTGGAGTCTGTGCATCACAACTAGAGAGCCCTAGTGCCACAACTAAGACCCAATAGCCAAATAAGTAAATATCTTTAAAAAGAGAGAGTGTACAGGTTCATCTCCAGCATTGACCTTGGTTTTGGGTAATTTGTCTTCCTAACCCAGCCCTCTGTAGGTTATTTCATCTCTCAGCTGTCCCATGACTGAGCATATTCCAGTTGGTTTGGGTTTCAGAAACCAAACCAAAAGAAGATATAATTAAGGGAAACACTATGTAAATTGCTTAAGCTTGAAAGGGAATTTTTTTTTTTCCCTAAATGACCACCTTGTTGCAAATGGCAGTTTTTAAAATGGTTAATTTCAGCAAAAAGGCTTTATTGGAATACTGTGAGAAGAACTCTCGTTTGGTCTTCAACTGATGTGGGCTGATGTGCAGTCTGATGTTCTCTAGAAGAGTATATAGAGATTTATACTCGGTTGTTTTATTCTGCTAGTATATTGCACTACAGATGAGAACACACATGCATACACACACACATTCCTCCTGTAATTCTATACAATATAGAAATGCAAAGTTAAAGACAGAGGCTAATTAGTGCGACTTTAAGAAACCTTACAGCACAGTGTGTGCCCGGATACCCAGAATATCAATAGAACCTGAAAGTACATCTGTTGGATATCACAAGGGTTTGTCTTCAGATAATTATTTCCTTTTTGGCTTTAATGGAGAAGAATGTCAAATACGATACTGGGACACTGACGTTCCGTAACAACAGATTGAAACAGGATGGAAAGAGTGAATAACTGGGCATCAAGTGTGATGAATGAGGAAGCTGTTATTATAACAAAGGGAAGAAAAGGTCTCTGTTCATAATGCCAAGTGTGTGCAGCACAAAGATCAGGATATTAGGTAAGATTTGTGTAAATAATTTATTGAACTATATTTGCAGCTTTATAAGAGAAATAATGTTACCAAAATAAAGCATGTCAACAACTTATCTGAGGTGCTTTACTTAGTTCCCAATTGTATTAGGTGGGGTTTTTTATTTGTTTGCACTAACTTAATTATTCAGTACTTAGAAAAAATGTAAACTGTTCAATATGTTCTGCATGTGGTGTTCACCACACCCAGACTAGGGATTAACCATATGATATATTTAGTATCTATTTGGCTGATACAATGTTTTCAAAATTTGCATTGATACATGGTGCTGCTGCTGCTATTGCTGCTAAGTCACTTCAGTCGTGTCCGACTCTTAGCAACCTCATGGACTGCAGCCTACCGGGCTCCCCCGTCCCTGGGATTCTCCAGGCAAGAACACTAGAGTGGGTTGCCATTTCCTTCTCCAATGCAGAAAAGTGAAAAGTGAAAGTGAAGTTGCTCAGTTGTGTCCGACTCTTAGCGACCCCATGGACTGCAGCCCACCAGGCTCCTCCTTCTGTGAGATTTTCCAGGCAAGAGTATTGGAGTGGGGTGCCATTGCCTTTTCCGTGATACATGTTACTGTTTCCTTTTTATCAGTGATAGGAATCCATCTTTTCCCCTTGGATTCCAGTTAGCTAAATTGACTGCCTATGAGGTCAAAATGCTAAGTATTTTCCAACTTCTTTCTTATAGTATTTTTTGCCTCCAAATAAAAGAATGCATGAAAATTTCCTCTGCTTTGTTCCAGTGTGAGTCTCAGTTTGTTTCCAGTGGGAAGACTCTCTTTGAGCAGAATATTTCCAATAGAGCACTGAGCAGATTATCAGTTGACTCAGCACCTCCTGTACCACCAAGCACAAGACTGGAAGAAACCATATTTATTTCTGCCCTCAGACTTAAACAGAGCTCAGGGTCTATTCTGTACCTTTTTTCAAGCACCATTTCCCCTCTGAACTACACAAAACATCCTCAGCTCTTCCCAGGCTGGTACTTAACTACTACCGTTCTAGATGCTTACAAGAGAAGTTATTTCATTTCTTACAATGGAGATCTTAGGGACTAATTCTCTCTCTGAACCTGCATTCAGAAAGACTTGGATTTGGATAGGAGAGGGGAGGTAAACAGTAAGTAAATACATACACAAGTAATGTTATAATTGTGAAAAGAATTGTTAGAGACTGTGACAGGTAGACCCTTGGCCAACCTTGTGGTGAGGTAGGGTAGCTTTTCATTAAAGCAATTTCCCTAGTTAAACTGTTCTAATTTAAAATTTTAGTGGCAATTTTCTAATTATACAAGTAGTATTTTTAAAGTTTTTTTTTATTATTAAAAAACTGAAAAAGTTAGAAAATATAAGGAAGAAACAAAGATCACCGTAATCCAATTCAGAGAGGAAAAAAATCCCCCAGTGTGTTTGCTACATATCTATATGACATTGGGAGAAGGCAATGGCACCCCACTCCAGTGTTCTTGCCTGGAGAATCCCAGGGATGGGGGAGCCTGGTGGACTGCAGTTCATGGGGTTGCTAAGAGTTGGACACGACTGAGGGACTTCACTTTCACGTTTCACTTTCATGCATTGGAGAAGAAAATGGCAGCCCACTCCAGTGTTCTTGCCTGGAGCATCCCAGGGATGGGGGAGCCTGGTGGGCTGCCGTTTGTGAGGCCGCACAGAGTCGGACGCGACTGAAGCGACTTAGCAGTATGTGACTTTGAATTTGTCTGTAGTCAGTTTTGTCACTGTTTTTTTTTCCATGGTTTCCTTTTTTGCTTTTATTTTTCAAATGCTTTCCCCTTCTGCTACCTCTCAGATCATTGTTAAGAATATTTAGGTCTTTCCCAAATTCTTTTGTGATTTCATTTTCTCTTGCTTTAAACTCTAATTCAGGCAGTTTAATTTTTCTCTGAATAGCCAGTTGTTACAACCCTGTTTGTTGATCTTTTTCCCCACTAACTTGAGATGCTTTCTTTATAATATTCATGTATATTTTGTGCATCTGTTCCTGAATACTTCTTTTTTCTGCTAACAATTCTTCTGGTATCACCTGTTTTTACTAGAATAGCTTTAGACTACATTTTGAGAACCAATCACTCATGTGCAGCCCATGCTGCAGATAGTTAATGTGCTATGCTTCACATTCTTGAAAAAGGAGTGTCTACATAAATTATTTGGAATTACTCTGCATGGGAGATCTTTTTCTCCCTATTTATTTCCTTATGTAGTTGTCTAATCAGTGAGACTTATGTGTGTTTATTTGCTATTTTGGGTTATAATCCAATACTAATTTATTTATTTTATTGCTCAAATTATTCCAGCCTTGACCCTTGGGAGATCTTTCAGTTGGCTCCTGTGTCTTTTTGACACACCCCTATCAATTTGGTTTCTATAGTTTGGGGTGTGTGTGTGTGTAGCACTTTGTTATTTTCTGGCACTGTTAAGATGCTCCTGGCTCATCTTGCATGTCCCCTAACTCAGCCCTAGAAAGGGCCATTGGTCCACGTATCTCTAACTTTTCAGTTGGAGAATAATACTGGGAACAGAGATTGATCTGGGCACCCACTGTCATTCTTTGACTTTTGATCTTTCTGTAGCCTTAGGTTTAGATATATATTCTGTAAATGTCATATACCTAATTTTTTTTAAATTTAGTTTTATGATCTTGATCTTTCAATTACAGAGTCTAGACTATTTATATTTCCTGTGTTTGTTCATTTTATGGCTCATTTTGTAGTACTACTAATTTGTCTTATTTCTGTTTTTTGTTTGTTTTTAATGGTCTTATTCTTTTTTCCTCCTTTACTATCTTGTTTTGTATTGATTAATTTTGCTCGTGTTCCTTCTGTTTCATTCTATTTTTCTCTCTGCTTGTTTGAAAATTATATACTCTGTATATACTTTTAGTGGTTACCTTAGATATTTTACTTGCATTTAACTCAGCAAAATCTGATGTTAATCAACATCTTTACCTCATTCCCAAACAGTACAAGCACCTTTAAGATGCTTCAAATGTGATACTACCTCTCATATCATAATCTGTTGTTAACTCGTATTTAAATTCTAGCATATTTTCCTCCCAACAAAGTAAGCATTATATTTGATTGTACACATTCAATGTTTGCTTAGTTTTGTCCTTATAATTGTCCCTCTACAAACTTTAGAACCAGTTTGTTGATATCTGCAAAATAATTTGCTAGAAATTTTATTAGGATTGCACTGAATCTGTATATCTGGTTAGGAAGAACTGATATTTTGACAATATTAAGTCTTCCTATTCATGAAAATTGAATTTGTCTCCATTTATCTAGAATTTATTTAATTTCTCACATGAGAGTTTTGTTAGTGTTCCTTATATGGGCTTAAAGCATACTTTGTTAGATTTATACTTCAGTATTTCATTTTGGGGTCATAATGTAAATAGTATTATGTTTTTAATGTCAAGTTTCAGTTGTTCCTTTCTAGTATATAGAAAACAATTGACATATGTATATTAACTTTATATCCTGCAACCTTCTATAATTGCTAACTAGTTCCCCTCTCACCCACCCCACCCCCCACTTTGGCATCTTTCAAAATTTTGTCTTTGCCTTTGACTTTTCTGCAGTTTGAATACATGCCATGGTGTAGATTTTTGGTATGTGTCTTACTTGGTGTTATCAGAGCTGCCCAGATCTGTGGTTTGGTGTCTATCATCAGTTTTGGAAACTCTTAGTCATTATTGCTTCAGATATTTCTTCTTTTCTGTTCTCTCTTTCTTCTTCTTATTCTCATTATGCAATTACACCTTTTGTAATTGTCTCACAGTTCTTGGATATTCTGCCCTGTTTTTTTTTTTTTAATTTGTTTTACATATTGTATTTGGTTTGGGAAGTTTCTGCTAACATTTCTTCAAGATCACTGATTCTTTCCTCAGTTACGTCTAGTCTGTTGACAAGTCCATCATAAGCATTCTTCATTTCTGTCATGGTGTTTTATTTCTAAGCATTTCCTTTTGACTTGTTCTTTGAGCTTCCGCCTCTCTGCTTACATTAAAGCATCTGTTCCTGCATCATGTCCATTGTTTATTTATTACAGTTCTCAGCATATTAATCATTGTTTTAAATTCCCAGCCTTGTCATTCCAACATCTCTGCTATATCTGAATTTCATTCTGATGCATGCTTTGCCTCTCTCTCTCTCTCTCTTTTTTTTTTGAAAGTCAAACAGGATGTACTGGATAAAGGGAACTGAGGTAAATAGGCCTTTGGTGTGAGGTTTTATGTTCAATCAGGCCATTCGGCCTGATTGTGTTTACTATTTGCTAGGTGTCAAAAAATTACCCGCTGGTGTTCTTGTTTTTATCTCTGCTGCCTTCCTTCAGTTTCCCTAGAGACTTCTTCTTAAATGAGATCTAAGACACACAGTTCTTTCCATCGTATCCTCCTGTTATTTTACAGGAGACCTATTGATGGTGGGGGTAAGGTATTGCAGAAGAGGAAGCATTCTATAGTCCTGTGATCACATCTCAGTCTTTTTCAAAATTTTTTGAGAAGAAATATTATCTTTATTTGAAAAATAAATGTTACATGTTATAACCCCTAAATATAAAAATTTCAACATAAAATGATTGAAAGATTTGATAATTAACAATATCTAACTAAAATAAAATTAGGAAAATGTACTTAGGAATAAATACCACAGAAAGTAATGGGATCTATGTGAAGAAAACTGTACTTTTTTATTGAAAGATATAAAACTTTATGAAATAAAATAATATCTAAGTTAATGTAAAGACTGTTACAGTCTGGAGGTAACTCAAAGTCATAAAGATATCACTTTTTCCTAAATTAATTGTGAATGTAATAATATTCCAATCATACATTGAGTGATATATAATGTTTTTGTAACTAATAAATTCAAATTTGTATAAAAGGAAAAAAATGACTGGAAATTACCATGAAAAAATTACAGAAAAGAATTATCAAAAAAATTGAAAAAGTAATGAGGAGTTCCTTTCTTTCTCGAATATTAAAACAAATTTAAGGGAATGTTAAAAGTATATGCTTTGTAGGTTTCAGTCCTTTAATGAGCCTGTGACACTGACCTGTGATCTTTACAAGTGCTTCTCAGTTGTTTTGTGTCTTTCTTTTGTGGACATGGGAAGGCTAGAATTCAGTGTCATTTGTTAGTTCTCTTCACCCACACTAGTTAGACCCTAAAACCCCCATTAGTTAAGCTCTGGGAAAATACTTTCTGTTGAGGGCAGGCCTTGTTAGAAGAAGAACAGAATTATCTGGGCTTCCTTCAAAATGGCTCCTTTTTGTCAGAAATAGGAGGAGATTTTTCTCCAGTCTTCCCTGAGAGAATCCAGTAAGACTTTTGGAGGTAGACTCACAGAAAAGCTATATGCCCCTAATACTGAATCTCTTGGAGGCTTTAAAGATATCTATTTATTTGTATTATTTTTGGCTGTGTCGGCTTTTAGTTGCAGCACTCAGGATCATCAGTGTGACTCACAAGCTTCTTTCTGGTTGTGGCAAATGGGCTTAGATGCCCCTTGGCATGTGGAACCTTAACGCTCTGACCAGGGATCAAACCCATGTTCCCTGCATTGGAAAATAGATTCTTAACTATTGGACCACCAGGGAAGTGCCTCTGCAACCCTCACATTTTTAACTCTTGAACTTCTCCACACTGAGTCTCCAGTAATTCATCAATTACTGATAAGGTTTTCCTCTCCTGATACTAGCTCTTCTGGAAGCTTCTGCTCCTGTAAGTTGTGTTCTCTACATCTGTCTGTCTCTCCAGCTTTGAGGAGCAGCAGTTGTCTTGTGACCTTATTTCTCTCATTAGAAGAATTGTTGCTTTTCAGTTTGTTCAGCTTTTTTCTTGTGAAGACAGGAGTGATGATTTTCAAGCTCCGTGCATACTGGACTGCAAGCTGGAAGTTCTTTGCATTCCTTTTTCTATGTGTTTTTTGATTTTTCAGTGTGCCTTATTCATATTTTAAAGAGTTTGGGATGACCTACAAAACTGATTGTGTGCATGTTATTTAAATGGAAATTAGATATCAAAGCTATGAAAAGAATGAAACAAGAATGCAATTTGAATTGGCTGTTGTAGTTACTGTGCCTGAATGTTACACTGGGCCAAGAATTTCCTGGTAGTGAAATCAAAAGAGAGAAATATCGTAAGTTACGTAGTTATCTTTCCTTGCCAAGTGAGCATACCGATTTTTGAGTTAAGACAACATCTCCTGCTTCAAAATTCTAAGATAAATCTACCACATGGAATAAACAAGTAGACACTGAGCAGTAGACATATAACAGAAGCAGAATATGTTTCATCCATTGTTCACAGATGCATTTTTCCCCCATATTTTGTTTTATATTGGCCTTTTTTATGAAGGTCAATAGTGGTCTTCCAGTGAAGATCAACATTAATGTTTGACTCCATGAAGACAGTTCTGAGAGTGTCTACTTTAATATGCTCTAAATGAATATTAATATAAGATGACACCAGGCTGGAACTTTTACAATCTTAAGGAAAGAATGGATGGCCTGAGAATCTGTCTTCATTAAGTATAACTTTTCTCAATGGGGCTTTAGAACTTGTTATGTTAGCTGGGGCCCAATAAAGACTACTTTTTCCCAACTACACTCTGAAATGACTGAAAAAATAGATCAGTCAGCAGATGGAGGTCACATATATCACCTTCATTACTCATAAGGCTGATTTTGGACAATGTGGCTTCTAAGGGTGGCCAAGGACACTCTCCACTAGTGCACCCCAGAAACAGATCCTTGTCTCTACAGGATGTTCAGCAACACTGGACCGGTGGAGACCTTCTCAAAGGAAAAGATTTTCTCTTTCCCCAAGTGAAAGTGGAGAAATTAGGCTTGTGCATACCCACTTCTGACTTCCAAAGTCCCCAGTCAGATTAGTTCATGGAGGTGGAGAGAAGTCAAAATATTTAGTTACTGGGATTCTTTCCCAAGAAAGGAAGCATGAAGACCAGGGAAGAAGCATTCACAAAAGTGGTATCTGGAAGGTGATTCAAGGCTTTTCTCTCTGTCAAAAGCTTTAAAGCAGTGGCTGTTGATTTAAGACATATTCATAGGCACTCCACTGGCAGTCCAGTGGTTAAGACTTCGCCTTCCAATGCAGAGGGTGCAGGTTTGATCCCTGGTCAGGGAGCTAAGATCCCACCTGCCTTGAGGCCAAAACCAAAACATAAAACAGAAGCAATATTGTAATAAATTCAGTTAAGACTTTAAACATGGTCCACATCAAAAAAGGAAAAAAAAAAAAAACCTATTCCTAATAGCAGTAACACTTGTGGATGTCACATCTACGTTTCTGTTATGAAAGCTGAGAGATTTAAGCTGATCGCTCAGATGGATGCTCACTATGGCTTGAGCTGGCAGACAGGGTTACCTATGAGCAAAGTCAAAATCCTCCTCAGAAAGCGCTGACAGGTGCTTGACTGGGACTTGCCACGTCTACACCATGGCACATGAACAAAGTGACTTTGGCCTGGAAGACAAGGTATTGCCTGGTTTTAGAGTTGTATCAAAAGGTCAGTCATGCCCAGGCAAATGACAGATTCTAAGCAGCCTAAGCTCTTGGTATGAACACTGCCCTGCATTTGCTGAAAAATGTACCCACCCCCACCCAACTAGGTAACTAACACAGACTTCCTGAATCAAGTGAATGGGGAATTTAGCATTCTGAAATAAAATTCAGGGATTTTATTTAGGGATTGTTCGAGGTTTGTGGTAAAAAGGAAAAGATGAGAAATTGAGATAAAAGACGTTCAGCAGAAAAATAGATGTATGTATAGGGTCTCCTTTCTGATTTGCTGCCAAAATATTAACCAAACTGTATCTTATTAAACAACTCAGTAATTTTATGAGTTAGCCTAATTAACCACTAACAGTTAAGTTTTAGTGACAGAACAGTACCACAAACAAGCATTGGGAACTGTGCGCAGTAAGTGGTTGGAGCTGTTTCAGAGTTAAACTTCAGCTGGATTGCCCAGAGCAGAATTTCCACCTTGTGCAGTTTCCTTCCAAGGGTTCCACTGGGAGCTTAATACAAGCAGCTGAGAAGTGTGCGTAACTGTTAGCACTTCCATTTCTCTCAGCAAAGGGATTTAATTAAACTCAGTTATACACATAATTCACACATCTATGATTGTTCTTTCTAAGCCCCTTTCAATATTACTTTGGCTGCTAATTGCAGCTTGCTTGGAGTGGAGGGGAAAGAATTATGCAGGATAAATATATTCAGTATTTTTGTCTTTGTTTAATAAAGATGGAGCTGATAAACACATCTAGTAATTAGGGGAGACTGTATGTATGCCCTGGAAGAAAGGAATTTGGGTGATGATAATTTCATAAAGTTAGTGAGAGTCATTATTATTATATATCCAGGGCAAATTGAATTCTTTTTCTTCCTGTTTGTTGGAGATGTCATGTTACAGTGTTTCAGAATCTGCATTGATTTAAATTAGACTGAATGCTAAGTTCTTCACTGAGTAGATGCATTACAAATGAAAGAAGAGAATTGGCAATTTCTGTTGAATTTCAGTTATCTATAGGCCCTCCTCACTGACTCCAAACCTATAGGCAGGTAGGTACCTGCTTACCTAAAGTCAGATTTCAGACCATTCATCTACCTAAAAACTATTGACAGCTCTCTACTATCCACAGAATAATTCCTGTAAAAGCAAATTTAGTGAAAGAATTCAAGACCTTCTGTAATTTAGCCTGATTCTTACTGTCTAGAAACACGCATATTAGTATAGTCATATTAATCTTTGGCTTTTTACCCTTGTTTGCTGTTGTTTGCTTCACAAACAAACTGCTGTGCTGTATAGCAGAGTGATTATAAGCACAACCTCTGTGTTTCAGACTTTGTTCTACTGCTTAGTAGTTGAGCAATCTTGGACAAGTTTTCTAATCTATCAGTGCCTCAGTGTGTGCATCAATAAAATGGAGCTAATATCTCCTAGTGTTGCCATGAGAATTAAGTGGCATACTGCATGTAAACACCTTAGAGTAGTGCTTGGCTCGTAGTAAGTGTGCCATAAGTGTTAGCTCTGATGATCATGGTGATGATGATGATGAATAGAATGCCCTTCCTCAGCATCTATGTATTTAAAATTTTGCTCATTCTAGGTCAATTCAAGTTCTGTCTTCTCTAAGAAGCCATCCCTCACTTCCTCCCCATATTTCTAGTTTGTATTTAAGTGGACATACATGTTGAAGAGTGATGGTAAATGAGAGAACCTAAGTAGTACTAACTAGCTTCATGAAGAAACTGAGTTTTGACTGACATTTCTGAATGCAGTGGTCATTAATGTAAGTTAATAGGGAGAGAAACGGTCAATCTGAGTGAAGAGGAGGATGAGGTGATGTAAGAAAGGAAAAAGCAGTGTTTATGAGGAAATGTCATGGGTTCTTATTTGGGTATACATGAAGTCATCAAGGGAAGATGTGATTCTGATGCTTTGAAAGGAGATGGCAATGTTTATCAGTCTTAACTATGGGTCTGCCAGGCAAGTCCCACTCATACACACTTGAATCAACACTTTCTCAAGTTAAAAAGGCTTCATTTCTGGGACTTCCCTGGAGGTCCATTGCACTTTCACTGCAAGGAGCATGGGTTCAGTCTCTGGTGGGGCAGCTAAAATCCCACATGCTTGCGAGGCAGCAAGTGGGGTGGAAGCCCAGTGGATGAGGGCTGGACTGGGAGAGAAGGGGGAAAAATAGAGAAATGACAAAAGTCATGAGATCGCTACCCAGATGAGGCTTTAGGCTCCAAAGAAACAATAAGGAGCTTTAGGCTCCTTATTGCTCTCAGAAATCTTTTTAGGATATTTGCTGCAAGATATATTATTATCCTAATCCATTTCCCACTCAAACAGTTATTATTTTGCAAAGTAGAGTAAAACACCATGGAACATAAAGGTCATATTTACAGAAGCTCAAGCTTGAAAACCAAACAAAGCAGATGGCTTGTTCACCTCTACAGACAACGGTGTAATTCATACCAGTACCATCTGAGACTGCCTGGTTACAAAAGGCCTGCTTCACACTTAAAAAGAGCTGGGAGATGCACCCATTGCAGAATCCATTTGTAAGTCCATGGGCAGGTAGAAAGCCATCATTAAATCCTGTTCAGTCCCTGGCAGCTCCACTTACTAGGTGGATAAGCTCTGCAGCAACCTTGTTCTCAGCTTTGTATTGTGAATAGTACATTTTATAATATTTAGTGCTTAGAGCGCTGCTTCAAAAAAATCTGTATTCTAGTTAAAATTAGCTATTGAGAAAAGAGGTAGCAGCTTGCAGATTTGCAAATAAAGCTATTGAAGACCATGTATATAACACACACACACATATGTTATTTATAAGATAGTGCAAAGACTCTATTAGGGTAGGAGTAAGTAAAGATGGAGTCACAATTTGATCATCAGGATTACATCTTTTAAGTCATCCTGCAAATCAGCTCACATCCTCTTGGGGAAAATCAAGATGAACTACAAACATTGGTGTTTTGTTTTATGTTGTTTCTTTTAAGTGGTGTTTCTGAGTTGATTTGCCATCAAAAAGAACTGAGATGGGAGCCTGCCTTTGAAGATGGGGAAACAGTGCTGGTGGTGAAGAGGAGACCTGGGCTAAGGCAGGACATTGAGGTCCACCCGGTGTCTGTGCCAAGACATGCTGTCTGGGAACAGCTGGGATTCTGACTGCTGCTCGGTGCAGCGTCCTCTTTCCCTTCCCTGGCTCATGACTCACAGCACAAACTGACCCTGGAGGATTTTTTTCAAAGTGTTAAAATGATACTGCTAAGCCCTTGTTTATGATTGCTGGGGATGCTGGGGAACCAGCTTTGGGGAATGAGTTGGAACCAGGGATGATGCTGGAAGAAGCAGGGACCACTCTGGATCCTGGTGGGAACCAGGCTGCAGGGTGGTGGGTGTCCCTGCAGGGCCCCCTCTGTGCCCTCAGAGCCCCATCTCCTAACACTGCTGGCCCAAGTTGCTGTCCCCTGGGCTGGATGGGCTGTCTTGCACTTGATTCATGTCTGGAGTGGCTCTGTTTTGATCTACTTCTAAGGAGACTGAGAACATGGAGATCTCGACTTTCCAGCCATGTTTCCCTCATGATGCTCACAAGGTAGGGAATTCTTTGTCCAGAGAAATTCTGATGCTGGACTGTAAAAAAAGACAAAACACAATGATAACCTTCCCCAAATGTCCCACAGCACATCAGGCTTAAGATGCAGTTAATCAGTTACTTGCTGCTGAACTCAAAATACAGCAAAAGTTCCCATCAACCTGTGTTCAAACCTTGTGGTTGCTGGTAAAGAAAAAAAAAACCCAATCTACAGAGAGAAAGGATGAGTCTTTTCCTTCATTCTGCACTGATGTTCGAGAAGTTGTGTGCCTTCACACTAATAAGTAACACTTGAGCTTTTGTTTCTGGCCACTTCGTTTCGGCTATGCCCTCTTGTTGACTGTTGTTGCCTCAAGGGAGGGCGTACCCTCCCACACCCTGCAAAGCAACTTCTAAGCAAGTTCCACTCTGTTCTTACTGCAAAGGAGAAGCTAATTAAAAGGCCAAACTAAAAGCCCATAGATGTTTTCTTTCATCCCCACATTCTGTCGATGTCTGCATGATTTGCAAGAGAGAGAAACCCTTCACCAGAACAGCCAGCTAAGCATTGCCCCAACGTCAGCCAGCCCATGTACAGTGCGGAAAATGAGGACACGCTAAATAAATCTGGAGTGTTCTAACCTGCATCTCTGCACGTCTCGTAAAGATTTACATAGAAGAAAGGGAAAATAAAGAAAAAGTGTGACTCTGGAGAAAGGAACTGTTTAATATGTCTGGCATTTGATACCGTGGGTGATATCTGGCCAAGGGTATCTGTCATAGAGACTTTTTAATGAAAGTGCATATCTGGCAACCTTCCCGTGATTTGTGGAATGTATCTATCGAGCACTGTCTCCTCACTGGGTGGTCAGCCCACTCTTCTAAAGTTTCACTTGGCAGTTGATTTTTTAACAAAATCTAAGTCCCAGAAAGGCCTCCCAGACCTTTCACGTGTTTTTTCTCCTTGCGGCTGCTCACAGCTGACTCACGTCAGCGGTCACTTAAAGTCTGTTTTCCTTGTTGTTTACTGAAACTTCAGAGATGTGTCTCGCAGATGGCAGATTGTTTTAATGTTGGCTTATAACAAGTCATGTCAGTCTGTTTGCACTTCAGATATCCTGAGTGCCAGTTGAGCTAGAGAAGGGTTAACTCTTAGGGTGAGATGTCTTTATGATATTTTCGGGAAGAAAAAAATATTTGTATATATGTGTACACATACATGCACAAATAAACATTGTGTGTGTGTATATATATATAATGACCTTAAGAAAACCCGTGCTTTCAAAAAAGAGGAAGTGTGCTTTTCAGAACCCAGCAGTCAGGAGATAAAACTAGAATAATTCAGTTTAGCTACTAGGCCTGGGGTTCCTCAACAGATGTGATAACAGAATGTAAATATTGATATCCAGCTGTCAGCCCATTGGCCTTCCTCACAGAGGTTAGGTGAACTTGGCTTCCCTCGCTGAGTTGGCTAAGGACCGGCAGGAAATTCAGATGAGAATATATTTATCAGATTTTTCCTTCTAAGTTTGAGGCTTTAAAAAAAAAACACTGCAGAGGAAATACAGCGCTTCCTCTCCTACAGGTCTTGCTTGCTCACCCTTACCTTTCCCGTCTGTCACATTTCCAAGGGACCAAGTGCTTGAATCCTTCTGAGTGATTTTCTAATAGGTTAAATTAGACCTGGGTGGGCAGTACCTGACCTGACTTAGCTATAAGGCACAGAGCTTGACCTTGAGAGCTGCATGCTCGCCACCAGCCTCCTCACCTCCCCCAGGGTTTCCCTGACGTTGCTGTCACCTTATAGGGTCTGCCTCCCCATTTTACAGCCTGAGTAAACAAACAGCCAGTCCCATAATGGCATCTGTATTTAACGCTCTCCAGGACTTTCCTGGTGACCCAGTGGTTAAGAATCTGCCTTCCAATGCAGGGAATGCAGGTTTGATCTTGGTCAGGGAACTAAGATCCCACATACTGCAGGGCAGCTAAGCCCGCTAGCCACAAGAGAAGCCAGCACATGCCACAACTAGAGAAAAGCCCACACACCACAAAAAAGACCAGCACAAACACAATTAAAAATAATAAACAGTAACACGCTTTCACTGGGACCCACTGCTCAGTGGAGTCTTTTCATTTGGTTTGCGCTCTGATAATTACGACCAATGTAGATACCATATTGAAAAGCAGAGACATTACTTTGCCAACAAAGGTTCGTCTAGTTAAGGTTATGGTTTTTCCAGTGATCATGTATGGATGTGAGAGTTGGACTGTGAAGAAAGCTGAGAGCCGAAGAATTGATGCTTTTGAGCTGTGGTGTTGGAGAAGACTCTTGAGAGTCCCTTGGACTGCAAGGAGATCCAACCAGTCCATTCTGAAGGAGATCAGCCCTGGGATTTCTTTGGAGGGAATGATGCTAAAGCTGAAACTCCAATACTCTGGCCACCTCATGTGTAGTGTTGACTCAGTGGAAAAGACTCTGATGCTGCAAGGGATTGGGGGCAGAAGGAGAAGGGGATGACAGAGGATGAGATGGCTAGATGGCATCACTGAGTTGATGGGCGTGAGACTGAGTGAATTCCGGGAGTTGGTGATGGACAGGGAGGTCTGGAGTGCTGCGATTCATGGGGTCGCAAAGAGTCGGACATGACTGAGTGACTGAACTGAACTGAACTGAATACACAGATAAAGAAAACATCAGATAGTGTTAAGATGGAATAAAACAGGATAGAGGGAGAATGAATTTATCTAGGGTCAGGAAGTGCTTTGCCAAGAAGGTGACATTCAGAGATCTAAGTGAAAAGATGTGACCAGCTTTGTGTGGATCTAAGAGAAGATAAGCCTGGGAGGTAGGAGTAGCAAAAACCCTGAAAACAGTGTTTAGGGAACACTGGAGCCTGGGGAAAGGAAGAACTGGGATCCACCAGGCAGTGGTGGAGCCTTGAAGTCTATGTAGATCTTCTGTCATCATGATGGTAGAGTTTTAAATAGGGGAGATTTATATAATCTGGGGTACAATTTAAAAAACAAGTCCCCTTGGTTGCTATGTAGAGAATGAATAACGTACATGTAGGTAGAAGGAGTGGAAGCAATGATCTCAGTAATCTGCCTGTCACAGCAGTCCAGGATAAAGATGGTGTTGGCTTAGGAACTATCAGTGCAGTAGGGACAATGTGCTGGATTTGAGATGTGGTTTGGAGGTAGAGTCGACAGACCTCACTTGATGAGTTGGAGGTGAGGGACAGGACTACATGATGATGGAGGGGTTTTGGGCTTGAACAACTGGGGAGATGGAGATGCCATCTTTTAAGGTCAGGAAGATTTGAGAAAGAGCAGATCTATAGAGGAAGACACAAAGATTTGTGTCCCAATTTGGCTGTTGGAGCTGTGGGATAACTACCAGAAACCAAAGTGGAGGTGTTAGGCAGGGAATAAGATGTGCTGTCTCACAATTTAGGTCAGGAATTCCATGTCAGATTAGAAACAGAATGTAAGCTTAAAAAGTAAAATGAAAACTTGCTGAAAGAAAACTATTTTTATAATCTTTGAGTATTATAAAAATACGGTTTCAAATCATAAAAGACTAACAAATTTGACTATATACAATTCTTGAGGTGTTACTGACAAATTATTTTCGGGTCTACAACATAATGATTTGCTCATTGTACATACTGCAAAATCATCACAATAACTTTAGTTAACTTTTGTCACAAGGTTCCCTTTTCTACATATCCTCAGCAACACTTATTTCTGCCTTTTAAATGACAGCCATTCTGCAGGTCTGATTTTTGTATATTAATTTTATATCCTGCAAATTTACTGAATTCATTTATTGGTTTCAACAGTTTTTTGATGGTGTCTTCAGGGTTTTTATATGTAATATCACATCATCTGCAAACAGGGACAGTTTTGCTTCTTCCTGTTTGATTTAGATGCCTTTTACTTCTTTTTCTTGTCTGATTGCTCTGGCTAGAACTTCCAACACTATGTTGAATAAAAGTGGCAAGAGTGGGCATCCTTGTCTTACTCCTAATCTTAGAGGAAGTGCTTTCTGTTTTCACCACTGAGTATGTTAGCTGTGAGCTTGTTGTGTATGGCTTTGTTTTGTTGAGGTATGTTTCCTCTGTACTCTGTCGGAAGTTTTTTCTTTATAATCATAAATGGATGCTGAATTTTGTCAAATATTTTTTCTACATCTATTGAGATGATTGTATGATTTTTATTATTTGTTTTGTTAATAAGGTGTGTCACCCTGATTGACTTCTGAATGCTGAGCCATCATTAGTTACATCCCTGGGACATTTCCCACTTGATCATAATGTATAATCCTTTTAATGTATTGTTGAATTCGGTTTGCTAATATTTTGCTAAGGGTTTTTTCATCATGGATATTGGGTTGTAATTTTTTTTCTGTGACACCCTCATCTGGTTTTGATATCAGAGTGATGTTTGCCTTGTAAAATGAATCTGGAAGTGTTCTCTCCTCGTCTATTTTTGGAAGACTTTGAAAAAGATTGGTCTTAATTCTTTGAATGCTTAATAGAATTCACGATGAAGCTATCTGGATCTGGACTTTTGTTTGTCGGGAGGTTTTTGATTACTGATTCAATTTCCTTACTAGTAATTGACCCATCAATATTTTCTATTTCTTCTTGATCTAGACTTGGTAGATTGTATGTTTCTAGACATTTATCCATTTCTTCTAGGTTGTGTAATTTGTAGGGGTATAATTGTTCACAGTAGTCTCTTATGACTTGGGTTTCCCTGATGGCTCAGTGGTAAAGAATCTGCATGCAGTGCAAAAGAAGCAAGTTTGATCGCTAGGTCAGGAAAATCCCCTGGAGAAGGAAATGGCAGTTCACTCCAGGCTTCTCTGTCCATGGGATTTCCCAGGCAAGAATACTGGAGTGGGTTTTCATTTCCTCCTCCAAAGGATCTTGCCAGGAGACCAGGGATTAAACCCATGTCTCTTGTGTCTCCTGCACTGGCAGGTGGATTCTTTACCACTGCACCACCTGGGAAATCCTAGGCAGTAAATAGAGCAGTCTTATTTTTCCGACTCATTCAGCCACTCTGTATCTTTTGACTGGAGAATTTAATCCATTTGCATTTAATTATTGATACATATTTACTGCCATTTTGTTCATTGTTCTCTCGTTGTTTTGTAGTTTCTCTTTGTTCCTTTCTTCTCTTGCCCTGTTCTTTTGTGGTTTGATGACTTTCTCTAGTGGTATGCTCAGATTCCTTTCTTGTTCTCTTTTGCATATCAGCTATAAGCTTTTGCTTTGTGGTTACCACAAGGTTTACATAAAACAACTTTTATTTGTAGCAGTCTATTAAATTATTAACAACTTACGTTTGAATGCATTCTGAAGCTCTATGTTTTTACCCCTCCTCCCCTAATTTTAATGCTTTTAATGTCACATTTTACATATTTTTATCTTGTGTATCCCTTAACTATTGTTGTCATAGTTATTTTACTACTTCTGTCTTTTAACTGTCATCCTACTTTATAAGTGATTAATCCACCACCTTTGCAACATTTTTCTATATACTTACTAAATTTTTCTATATATTTACTTTACTACTGAAGTTTATACTTTTCATATGTTTTCCTGTTACTAATTACCACTCGTTCTTTCAGCTTAAAGAAGTTCTTTTAACATTTCTTGTAAGACTGGTTTTGTGATGAAGAATTCCTTTAGCTTTTGCTTGTCTGAAAATCTCTTTTTCAATACTGAATGACAACATTCCTGGGTAAAGTATACATGATTGCAAGTTTTTCTTTTCTTCTACACTCTGAATGTATCATGCCACATCCTTCTGGTTTATGAGGTTTTTTGCTGAAAAAGCTGCAAAATAGTTTTTGTAAAAAGTTACTTTTCTCTTGCTGCTTTTAATATTCTCCATTTGTCTTTAATTTTTGATATCTTATAATCATGTATTTTGGTGTGGGTCTCTTTGGGTTCATCTTATTTGAAGCTCTCTGCATTTTTTTGCCTTTAGAGAAATTTTCAACCATTATTTTTCTGCTCCTTTCTCTTTCTTTTCTTCTTCTGGGGATTGTATAACATGAATGTTGATCTGCTTGATGTTGTTCCCCATGTCCCTTAAGCTATTTTCACTTTTTTTTTCTTTTTGCTGCTCTAATTAGGTGAGTTCCAATGCCCTTTCTTTCTTCTGCTTCATCTAATATGGTGTTGAATTCCTCTAGTATATGTTTCAGTGCAGTTATTGTGTTCTCCAGCTCTTGATTTCTATTTGGTGCTTTCTTGTACTTTTTTATTTCTTTGTTTAAATTTTTACTGTGGTTATCCATTGTTCTTGCAAGTTTAGTGAGCATTTTTATAGCCGTTTCTTCAAACTCTTTACTAGGTGAATTGCTTATCTCTATTTCACAGAGAACTTCTTCTGAGTTTTAACCTTGTTCTTTCATCTGGAACTTATTCCTCCATCTCATTTTCCTTGACTCTCTGCATTGGCTTTCTCTGCTTTAGATAAAAGAACTACCTCTCCCAGTCTTTAAGGAGTGGCCTTGTGTAGGAATGAAGCTTATCATTCAATATTGTTCTAGTTCTCAAAGGTTAAGATTGTATCTCAAGTCTTTGTGATTGTCCAGGCAGCCTCTTTTATTCTTAGTGGCTCCCAATAGTTAAGGAGCCACTTATAATAGTTCACCTGGTAGCTCAGATGGTAAAGCATATGCCTACAATGCGGGAGACTCGAGTGTAGTCCTTGGGTTGAGAAGATCTCCTGGAGAAGGAAATGGCAATCCACCCCAGTATTCTTGCTTGGAAAATCCCATGGACAGAGGAGCCTGGTAGGCTACAGTCCATGGGGTCACAAAGAGTCGGGCACGACTGAGCGATTTCACTTAATAGTTAAGGGTGTGCCAAGATCTGTCAGTGTCCCAAAGGGCAGGATCTCGATCTGCACCTAGATTCAGGCTGATCGGTAGTCAGACCATCAGACAGGAACTTTTAAAGTATGTAAATATACATACAGTCCTATGGGACTTGAAGCATCAGTCAGTTCAGTCGCTCAGTCATGTCTGACTCTGTGACCTGCAGTATGGCAGACTTCCCTGGCCATCACCAACTCCTGGAGCTAGCTCAAACTTATGTCCAACAAGTCGGTGATGTCATCCAACCATCTCATCCTCTGTCATCCCCTTCTCCTGCCTTCAATCTTTCCCAGCATCAGGGTCTTTTCTAATGAGTCAGCTCTTTGCATCAGGTGGCCAAAGAATTGGAGTTTCAGCTTCAGCCTCAGTTCTTCCGATGAATATTTAGGACTGGTTTCCTTTAGGATTGACTGGTTTGGTCTCCTTGCAGTCCAAGGGACTCTCAAGAGTCTTCTCCAACATGACAGTTCAAAAGCACCAATTCTTCGGTACTCAGCTTTCTTTATAGTCCAATATGACTATAGCATAAGCTATAAGGACTTCAAGCATAAGCCCTTCTAATTTGCTTGGCCACCGTAGCCAAGCAAATTAGTGATGTTTCCTGACAGCAGCTGCAAAAAAATCAAGGCAAAGGGAGACTACAAAGATGGTGACTGTTGACCTCTGTCCCGAGAGAGTTCTCCAGCAGGTTCCTCCCTCAGCATGTGTTAAGTTTGGTGTCTGCCTCTCAGGTCAGTGCTTTAAGATAAGCAAATAATCCCCTTTCACGTGAAGCTTGGGCATTGGTCCCTAGGGCAGGTGAGTCAGAGTGCAGGAGCCCTTTAAAGAGCCTTTCTGGGTTCACTGTAGCCTGTGGGTCTTATGGTGGTAAACCCTGATGATTTTCAAAGCTAGATGACTTAGGGACTCATCTCTCAGGTGCAAGTCTTAAAAGCTGGAGTGCCTAATAGAGTGCAAACCCTTTGTTCCTCAGGGAGAAGCTCTAGGATTTGAGTTCCCTTTCTGTTGTGGGTCACCATTCCAGGGCTAGGATTTATGGCAAGAATGTATCTCAATCTCTCCTACCCACTTTGATGTGTTGTTGGTTTTTTTTCTCATTTGCCTGATGTGTAGGAGTCATTCCACCAGTTTTTCTTTCTTTTTTTTTTTTGGAGGAAGTTGTTTCATATGTAGCTGTAGATTTGATGTGTCTGTGAGTTCAGGATCTTCTGCTGCCACCATCTTGAACCGGAACCTGAAAGATTTCCTTCTGATTTTATAACAGAGGTTAGTGAAGGAAGGAATCAAACTCATCCTTCATGGCTGCACACCTAGGAAACCAAGGAAAGAATGATGCCCATCAGATAAATAACATAAAACAGAAAAACCCAGGAAAAGGGATGAGCTTGGCTTTTGACAGGTCAAATTTCAGGTGACAACATTTATCTAGATGACATAAGGTTCTCAGGAAGGTGGAAGCGTGAATCTGAAGCTTGGTGATGTCAGAGCCAGAGGCATAGATTTGGGACTGATCTGTAGAGAGGCCATCAAAGCAGAAGCAACTGCTTAAGGGACCACAGAGAAGAGCTAGATGAGAACAAGGCAGATTCTTGAACATTGTTCACACTGCTGGGTCTGAAGGAGATAAGTAAACCACTTGAAAAAGAAAAATATTCAAAAAAGTAGAAGAAACGAGTAGAGTAGCATCACTCGCAAGATGACAGTTTCAGTGTGAGGATAACCAGAGTTGATGTGTGGCTAGAATAAGCAGAATGCCGAGATCAAAAAGGACATTTAGAAATCACATAGTTCAAACCTTCATTTTGTAGATGAGGCCATTGGGTCTCAAAGCAGTTAATTATCCTACCCAAGGTAACAGATACTAAGGTGCACCAACGTGATTTTATCTTTACGTTTTAGTTGAGCGTTCTTCCAGCTGGACCAAACCCTGCTATCCTGCCACTTTTCTGATTGTCACATAATTAATCTATAATATGTCAAGTTTAGGCCTTAAAGGCAGGAAACATTAAAAAAAACTAGATGAGAAAGTCTAAATGCAACCCATTAGTATCCATAAAAAATGGTTCATGATATTATTGTACAAAGTTCAGGATGATCCTGTGAATGCTCAGTTGGAAAAGTCTAGTCATAAGATAAATGGAAACAGAAAGTACTTTTTATTTTGTAAATACAAATTTATTTTTCTCATTATAAACTGGCAGACACTTATTTTTAATAAAAGAAAGAAAATGTAGAAAAGTACACATTAGAAAATAAATATCATTGATAATTCTACCATCCACAGACAATAACTAATATTTTGGTGATTTTTTTTCTCATGTTGTCTCTATTGGTTTATACAGTTGAGTTCATACACAAGAGGCAGTTTTTTTTCCCCTGTTGATCTTGTATAACAAATATTTACCGTGGTTGATGCTCATTTTTTATGATTTCTTTTTTTGTTTGTTTCCAGATATAATTGATATGTAGCACTGTGTAAGTTTAACGTGTACATGATTGACTTGAAGTGAAGTGAAGTTGCTCAGTCATGTCCGACTCTTTGTGACCCCATGTACTGTAGCCCACCAGGCTCCTCCGTCCATGGGATTCTCCAGGCAAGAGTACTGGAGTGGGGTGCCATCCTCAAGATCTCCAGGGGATCTTCCCAACCCAGGGATCAAACCCTGGTCTCCCACATTGCAGGCAGATGCTTTAACCTCTGAGCCACCAGGGAAGCCCTGATTGACTTACAGACAACATAAAATGATTGTCACAATTAGTTTGGTATCATATAGGCACAAAATTAAAGAAATAGAATCTTTTTCCTTGTTATGGAAAGTCTTAAGGTTTACTCTAACAGCTTTCATATGTAACATACAGCAACATCAGTTATATCTATCATGTCAGATGTTACATCCCTAGTACTCACTGTGGCTGACACTTTTAAATACCTCCTTATATTTGTTCTTACCTTCTTTATGTATTTATTTATGGCTGTGTTGGGTCTTTGTTGCTGCCCTTGGGCTTTCTCTAGTTGCGTCAAGCTGGGGCTACTCTTCGTTTCAGTTTACTCTTCGCAGGTTTCTCATTGCAGTGGCTTTTTTTGTTGCAGAGCATAGACTCTAGGCACTCAAGCTCAGCAGTTGTGGTGAATGGGCTTAGTTACCCCAAGACATGTGTAATCTTCCCAGGCCAGGGATAGAACCTGTTTCCTCTGCATTGGCAGGTGGATTCTTATTCACTGTGCCAGGAGGGAAGTCCTACTCTCACCTTCTTCATTACTAACAGGACCATGAATTTGCTTAAGGAGAAATTTATATATTTTCAACTAAAATGTTCACCTTCCTGGAGCCCTTTACCACTGAAGGTGATGATGTTACAGTTCTAGGCAGTGACACCTAAGGAGAGGTTGCTGGTGGTGGGGCAGGGGCTTCTGAGAAAGATTTTAAAGGAACAGACTCAGCTGGCATGTTACTTGTGGCCTTATGTCCCTTTCCCCTTCTGTCTGGTATGCATACGTGATATGCTGAGGGTAAGGGATATAGTAGCTACCTTTGAACATGAAGGTGAATACCACACATATAGATGGTGAAGCTGAAGGATGAAAAGACTTTGAATCCTTGGTTATGTCATTAAGCATCCACATCGGCCCTGGACTGCATTTCTCTAGGCTTCTTGATGTACAGAATAAAGGCTTTAAACCACAGTTGTGTCAAGTTCTGTAGTACTTCCAGCCAAAAACAATATTGATGGATACACTTAGTGAATAAATTTTAAATGCTCCCCCTTGGCATCTCAAAATACTGTTTTGTGTTTACCTGTTAATTCATGCCTCATCTTTCAAAAAACATTCTGAGGTAGCTTATAAAAACTGATACCAATAGTACTGAACTGTTCAAACCATGGTAACAGGATATAATTGAATTAGAGTGAAACAAAGATAGTTATTCTAGAGAAACTAGGTGAAGGAGAGATACTGATGTTAAATCCAAGATTTACCTCTGAGTTTCTGGCACCAAACTCTGTTTATCTAATGCCTGAAACCATACCAATTTATCAATTTCTTCCTCAGAGTTTTAAACAATATATCATGGGAATCTAAAAATTATGAAAGTCTTTTAAGGTAGTTTTTAATAGATGCAGCAGTTTTATGATAAATTGTCTATTACCAAATCCCAGTATAAGACAATATTCAAAATATCAAATTATAGGGACTTCCCTGGTGCTGCAGGGAATGTGGGTTTGATCCCTGGTCAGGCAGGTAAGACCCCACATGCCTTAGGACTGAAAAACCAAAACGCAAAACAGAAGTAATATTATTATAAAGTCAATAAAGACTTTAAAAGTGGCCCCTGTAAAAAAATCTTAAAAAAAATATCGAACTGTAATTCAAGTTAGCCCTTTCTTCCAAAATATAATCTTAAATTGTCTGCTGCTGTCTTTGGGGGGCTTTTTTACCCCCTATTGAAACAGTTGAGAGGACCTATATAAAATGGAAGAATTTGAAAGACAAGCAAGAACTTCAGTCTTCTCTTCATAGTCTATGTTTTCCTGTACATGAAGTCAGATCAAAAAGAGAGGTCTCACACTGGAATACTTTGTCTGAAGCTTCCACAAAGCACTGAAAGACATTATACTAGTGAATCAGCTGCCGCGTTCATTGTCCAGGTGTGGTGAAGACATCAGCCACAGCGATTCTCAGTATGCTCCTGTGAAAAGCAAGGCAGAACATTCTGTTAGATACCCAAATATCAGAAAAAAGTGTGTTTTTTTTTTTTTTTTCTACTGCATCGCGCAGCTCATGGAACTTCCCCAACCAGGGATTGAACCCGTACCGCCTGAAACGGAAGTGCTGTCTTAACCCCTGGACCACTAGAGAAGCCCCAGGAAAAGCTTTTTATGTTCTTGCTTGTTTTTCTGAAAAACTGGTTATTCTTTCCTCTTTTAGACAATATAAATGTGTAGTTAATCATATTTCTCTTTTTTCTTTGCCTTCCAGTAAACTTAGAAGCAAATTTGCAACTCAGCCTTTTCTGTAGGCCCAGAATTTCTGCCTAGTATTTATTTTCACACTCAGTTTTATTTATAATTTCAATAAACTATGTAATTTATAGTATGTACACAATGCATAAATTTTTATTATATACATTACATACAAGTATAATTTATCTCCCCTTCTATATGTTTTTTCTGGATATGAGTTTTTAAAACTTATATTTCATTATACATGTGTGAATTCAAATGCTTGTTTTAGAATAGAGTAGAAATAGATAGAGGCAGTTGAAATAATTTTGTCCAAGTGTGTAGTTGTCTGGTTATCTAAATGAAAGGTTTGAACTAGAGAACCAAGGCATAATTGGTTACCATATACCTCTCAGATATCAATAATGAGGCTTTGAGCCAGGTATAGATAACATAAACTTCCCAACCACTGTCCTTACACATGCTGGACAAGAGAGCAAGGATGATAAGTCCTCTAAATAGCCAGCTGTGTCCAGTGCAATTCTAAATGGTCTCTACATGGTCTCAGCTGCTTCTCACAGCAGTCCCCCTTCCCCCGCTGGAGGTCAATTTTATCATTGCCATGTTATAGTGAGGAACCTGGGTACAGGGAGTCCTTGTCGTTACCTGGAAGAATGGCCATGGGTTACTTAGAGATCAGCTGGGTAAATGGCAAGGTTGACTACTTCTGTTTCAGGTAGAGATCCTAGGAGTGATCTTGCTAGCACTCATCTTGGGAAGCGTCTTTGTTTGTTTGTTTGTTTTTAGTTGTTTAGAGTTTTTTTGGCTTGTTTATCTTGGATGTGCTGGCTCTTAGTTGTGGTACCCGGGATCTTTTCATTGTGTCATGTAGAATCTTTCGCTGTGGCATATAGGGTCTTTAGTTGTGGCAGATGAAATCTAGTTCCCTGACCAAGGTTTGAACCCAGGCCCCTACTTTGGGAGCTCAGAGTCTTAGCCACTGAACCACCAGGGAAGTCCCTAGTTATTTAGTTTTAATTTTCCATTATACAATACAGTGTCATCAACTCTAGTCACCAGGTTTTACATTAGATCCTCAGACATTATTCATCTTCTAGCTGAAAGTTTGTAGCTGAAAGTACCCTTTTATCAACCTCTCCATATTTTTCCCACCCCCACCCCCAACCAGCCCCCAACCACTTTTCTGAGAATTTGACTCTTTAAAACATTTTTACATTAAGTGATACCATGCACTGTTGCATGGTGTCTTTCTCTGACTTATTTCACTTAGCATAATGCCCTCAAGGTCCATCCGTGTTGTCACAAATGGCAAGATTTCCTTCTTTCTCCTGGCAAAATAATGTTTCCTTGTATATCTATACCACATCTTTATCCATTCATCCACTGAGAGACACTTAGGTTTCTTCCATTTCTTGGCTATAGTGAGTAATGCAGTAAAACTGACAAACCACTCCAGTGTTGCCTGGGAAATCCCACGGACAGAGAAGCCTGGNGTTGTATTAGCAAACTGCAAGATTTAGGAACTCCGCGGAACAATTGCTGTTACTTAACTGAGCCCAAGGTGCCCTCTCTGCATTGTTGTTTCTTCACTGGAGGCTGAAGTTCTGAATTTAGTGCCAGATTCAAATTTTTCACACATCAGGTTATTTAAAAAAGTAGCCCAGAGACTTCTCTGGTGGTCCAGGGGTTAAGACTCGGTGCTCCCGAAGCAAGGGGCCAGGGTTCAGTCCCTGGTCAGGGAGCTAGATCCTGCATGCCACAGCTAAAGATCCCAGGTTCCATAACCAAGACCCAGTCACCCAGCTACTTTTTAAAAAGTAGCTCAAATAAAGATATTCCGAGCCATTTAGGGTCCAGCTCTTTTGCATATCCTGTGAAACCTTACCCCACATCTGTAGTCATCGGTAAAACAGAGCCTGTGGTTATAAGGCCCCAGGCTGCTACAGTTGGGTCTGTGAGACTACCACCATGCTGCTGAGCCATGTCACTGAGACACATCAGCCACCTGGCCTCCCTCTGCACTGGGAGTTCCCTGGCCCTCCTTCCCTTCTGGGTGGTGGCCCCCCATGCTGGAGCCTTTGCACAGCCTCCTGTGAGGGGCTTCCCCACACACATCCCTGTCCCAAGCACGATCCAGTAAAGGTGCACATGGGTGTGCTCCTGCTTCTTGCAGTCACATTTCCCTTGATTTTCCCCAAATCCCTCAAATCCTGACAGATACAGAGTAAACGGGACAATGAATTCAGGACTAGAAAGAAGAGATTGTGCATTTTACTCTTATTTCTCCTTTGTTATTTCAAACTCCTTACTGTCACTACTATGTCCTCTGTTCTGGCTTCTTTAAGTCTGAGCACCTACATGTACATGGATCCGCCAAAGGTGGATCGCAATAGCATAACCTGCTGTTGTTCGTTGTTCAGTCCCTAAGTTGTGACTAACTCTTCGCGACCCCTGTGGACTGTAGCCTCCCAGGCTCCTCCACCCACTAGCCTTGCCCTAAGTGTTATTTGCAAAAGCATGGATCTGATGTGTTGCTGCATGTTTCCAATGTACATCGTGAACTCAAAACTCTTTGTCTATAAGCTCATATGTGAACTAAAATAATCTCCATTCACACTTTGGGAAGCACTGGCCAAGTTCTAACTCTTTGGAGTGACTCACGTGGCCCTTCAAGGCTTTCTCACTCTCACTATTCCCCTGACACATTTGAACTCTGGAAATACAGAACTTCCTCGACCTTGCCAGGCCATCTCATGGCTCTGCCTGTGTCTGTGTTGTGTTCTGTGAAGTACCCCTCCCCTTTGTCTGTCTGGGATGAGACTGAGCTGGTCTGTGACCCCAAGGAAAAGCCTTCGCCACTTCCCACCTTCTCAGTGGATTCTCTTCCCACCAACCCTCCTCTGTCAGAGTCCCCTGTCCAGCCCTAGGCCTCCGCCGTGAATTTTACCTTTAACCAGATGACCTATTGTTTGTTTGCCTGTTTTTCTCTTTCTCATCCTGAAACTTCTATGAAGTAAGGGACTTAGCGGTTCTTGTATTTCTCGTGTCTACACTGAGGAGACACTTATCAAACGTTTTTTGAATCAGTGAAAAAGAGAGCAAGCATGATGAAAATAACTGCTGTTTCTGTTTCCTTTTCCTTTGTTGACCTGCAGTTTGTCTTTGGACGTAGAGACAGCGAGACAGGGAAGGTGTAGAGGAGGAAAAGGGACTTCTTGGGGCTCTTTTCATGATGCTAAGTCCTTGGAAAAGTATAGGCTTCCATTTCAAGACAGAGAAATGAGAGTTCCCATTTACTTCCCCAGTCTCCCAAGGTCCCACTGAATGGGCAGGAATCAATTTTTTTTAAGGAATGAAAACATAACAGAGAAAGCAACAAGGGAAGTCACCTTAAGAGAGGAAGTTTGAGGAAATCCTGAGTGAGGAGACAGCAGGATACGAAGCTTAAAGAAAAGAGAGCAGAGAAAAATACAGCCCGAAGCAAACCTTCCCAAGACAACACCAGCCCATGACCCACCTCCCCCGACAAATAAAAGAGTGGGTTAGCTGCAGCTAAGCCAGGGTGGCTAACTGAGGAACTGTGTTTATTTCAGAGCAGCTGAGACAGGGAGATGCTGCCCCTCGGCCTGCTCTTTCTTCTTCCAGAGCATCCTGCTTTGGCTAAAACGGGGGCCTCCAAAGACAGTTATTTGCCGGTTGGGGCTCCTGAAAAGGGAGGGGCCTCAAAAAAGGCAAAGCAGTTTGAAATAACTCTGGACCCACACGAAGGATAATAGGAGGGACAAAAGGGCTAAGTGGCTTTGTCCTAAATAGACGTCCAGTCACGTCCCTCCCCGTGGCCAATTCACAGCTGTCTTTATTTTGGCATCTGGGGTTGAGATGAGGCAGCCTGCCTCCTTACCGATACAAACATACAAACCNTAACTCTGGACCCACACGAAGGATAATAGGAGGGACAAAAGGGCTAAGTGGCTTTGTCCTAAATAGACGTCCAGTCACGTCCCTCCCCGTGGCCAATTCACAGCTGTCTTTATTTTGGCATCTGGGGTTGAGATGAGGCAGCCTGCCTCCTTACCGATACAAACATACAAACCCAAGGAAAACCTGCCAGGAAACACAGCCTGTACATGTCCCTAGGGCCCTGGTCAGGCCAGAGGCTGAGATGATGTGAACCTGAGGGATGGGTAGTATGTGAAGACCCTCCTTCGCAAGGCTCTCTGTTCCTCCACGGCTTGCTGAGCATGCCAAGAATGCAAGGCCCTGACCACTCTTTTAATTTTTTTAATTTTTGATTGTACTGGGTCTTCGTTGCTGCTCTCGAACTTTCTCTACTTGCAGTGAGTGGGGAGCTGCCCTTCACTGTGATGCCCAGGCTTCTCATTGAGGTGGCTTCTCTTATTGCAAAGCACAGGCTCTAGGTGCAGACAAAGTAGTTGTGGCGTGTGGGCTTAATTGCCCACGGCATGTGAGATCTTCCCAGACCAGGGATCAAACCCGCGTCTCCTGCATTGGCAGGCAGATTCTTTACCAGTGAGCCACCTAGGAAGTCCCCTGCCCACTCTTTAGGGTCGTATTTTCAGCAGGCAATCTTGAGGGATGAGATCGTGTCTGTTGCAGGGATAAAAGAAGTCTTGCTTACTGGTTGCTATAAAACAGAAGGTTCCCCAAACTCAGTGTTCCTCTCCTGTGACACGACCCTTTGTGGGTACAGATGTTTGTCGAGGCCCCTCTGCATTGCTCTGTACAAACTGGGGCCACAAACATACTACTCTGT
This sequence comes from Neotragus moschatus, assembly GCA_006410615.1. NCBI lineage: Eukaryota > Metazoa > Chordata > Mammalia > Artiodactyla > Bovidae > Neotragus > Neotragus moschatus. The sequence goes on along the minus strand of SJYA01002431.1, from coordinate 5,148,057 downwards.
ACACTGCTTTTGTGGTGAGTTTTTAAAAGTCTTTGATTTTGATCCAACGGTCTCATGTCTCCAATGGCATGCAAGCAATGGCAAGCTAACTTGTTACCTTGCAAGTGGACTAAAATCTCTGACCCTTTACAGTTCTTTTTTTTTCTAATTGAAGTATAGTTGATTTACTACGTTGTATTAGTTGCAGGTGTACACCTAGTGATTGAGTATTTTTATAGGTTAGACTCTTTAAAGTTAGTATAAAACGTTGGTTACATTCTCTGTGCTGTACGTATATATCCTTGTACCTCATTTATTGGACGCATAGTAGTTTCTGCCTCTTAATGCTCTGCTCCTATGTTGCCCCTCCCCCAACCCTCCCCCCG
>SJYA01002431.1:5111380-5145809 GCA_006410615.1 Neotragus moschatus | reverse complement strand
GGACACAGGCCCCAGGGAGCGGGGCACGGGGAGGGGGGTGGGGGGCACCGGGTGGGGGGCTTGGCACCCACCAGCAGCTTCCATGTCGCTGTGCAGACGTCATCTCAGTGGAGAAGCCTGTGACACCCTGATGTTCTTGGGGAAAGGAGTCTGGCCCAGGGGCTCGGGGACCTCTGGACTCACAGGGCCTCACTTTGGAACTGCTGGTCTGAAAGAAGGTCTTTCCAGGCATGCAGGAGGTGGGCGCGGTGTCCTGGGCAGTGAGTGAGGGTGAGTGGACACGAAAGGGGCAACAATTGAGTGAAGGCCACCTTCGCAGAAGTGGCCACGGAAAGGCCTGAAGCAGAAGGGCGCAGGCCTGTGGGGCGTCAGGGAGCCTGCAGTGAGGTGGGGGCCTGGCTGGGGGCCCTCAGACCCAGGGCTGCAAGCCCACGGTCAGGTTCCAAGGAGCATCTCTGACCCCGCTGCTGAGGCCTGGAGGCTGGGGATGGTGCAGGGAGCCGTGGGTACCGGGGGCTGGGTGGACAGAGCACTGGGTGCGGTGACTCGGCTGCAGGTCGCCAGCAGCGGCTCTCGGGGGCCTGCACTGTGAACCCCACCTCCGCTAGGAGAGGCTAGATCTTACGCAACCGCCCTTCACTCCCTTTGTGACCTGCTGGGTTTCACGTTTGGCGTTGGCACTTGGCCACATCGTCATCGTCTTCATCTCGGTGGGTGACCACCAGAGGGCCTTGAAAAGAAATCAGCTGGCCGTGGAATCTTCCAGAAAGAAAGGACTTACTAAGGCTTCGTTTCCTTTGTTTTTAATTATAGTAAGAACACACCTAGGGGTTACCGCAGCCACCACTTCCGGTGCGCAGCTCCGGAGCGTTCAGTGCACTCCTCCTGTCGCTTGGCCTTCACCTGCCTCATCTCCGTTACTGACCTTGGACGTGGGGCACCTCCTCTCGGCTGCTCACCACAGTGGGCTGTGAGGTCAGGGGCAGCGGCTGCGCTTTGCTGGAGCAGCCGTGAAGAGATATCCCACGTCCAAGGTAAGAGAAACCCCAATAGGACAGCAGGCACTGAGAGAGGGCATCAGAGGGCAGACACACTGAAACCACAATCAGAGACAGCCAGCCAATCTGAGCACAGGGACCACAGCTTGTCCAACTCAATGAAACCAAGCCATGCCTGCGGGGCCACCCGGGACAGGCGGATCATGGCGGAGAGGTCTGACAGAATGTGGTCCACTGGAGAAGGGAATGGCAAACCACTTCAGTACTCTTGCCTTGAGAGCCCCATGAACAGTATGAAAAGGCAAAATGATAGGATACTGAAAGAGGAACTCCCCAGGTCAGTAGGTGCCCAATATGCTACTGGAGATCAGTGGAGAATTAACTCCAGAAGGAATGAAGGGATGGAGCCAAAGCAAAAACAACACCCAGTTGTGAATGTGACTGATGATGGAAGCAAGGTCCGATGCTGTAAAGAGCAATATTGCATAGGAACCTGGAATGTCAGGTCCATGACTCAGGGCAAATTGGAAGTGGTCAAACAAGAGATGGCAAGATTGAACGTTGACATTCTAGGAATCAGTGAACTAAAATGGACTAGAATGGGTGAATTTAACTCAGATGACCATTATATCTAGTACTGTGGGCAGGAATCCCTCAGAAGAAATGGAGTAGCCATCATGGTCAACAAAAGGGTCCAAAATGCCATCAGTTCAGTTCAGTTCAGTTCAGTCACTCAGTCGTGTCCGACTCTTTGTGATCCAATGAATCGCAGCACGCCAGGCCTCCCTGTCCATCACCAACTCCCAGAGTTCACTCAGACTCACGCCCATTGAGTCAGTGATGCCATCCAGCTATTTCATCCTCAGTTGTCCCCTTCTCCTCCTGCCCCCAATCCCTCCCAGCATCAGAGTCTTTTCCAATGAGTCAACTCTTCCCATGAGGTGGCCAAAGTACTGGAGCTTCAGCTTCAGCATCAGTCCTTCCAAAAAAATCCCAGGGCTGACCTCCTTCAGAATGGACTGGTTGGATCTCCTTGCAGTCCAAGGGACTCTCAAGAATCTTCTCCAACACCACAGTTCAAAAGCATTGATTCTTCGGTGCTCAGCTTTCTTCACAGTCCAACTCTCACATCCATACATGACCACTGGAAAAACCATAGCCTTGACTAGACAGACCTTAGTTGGCAAAGTAATATCTCTGCTTTTGAATATGCTATCTAGATTGGTCATAACTTTTCTTCCAAGGAGTAAGCGTCTTTTGATTTCATGGCTGCAGTCACCATCTGCAGTGATTTTGGAGCCCAGAAAAATAAAGTCTGACACTGTTCCCACTGTTTCCCCATCTATTTCCCATGACGTGATGGGACTGGAGGCCATGATCTTCGTTTTCCGAATGTTGAGCCTTAAGCCAACTTTTTCACTCTCCTCTTTCACTTTCATCAAGAGGCTNAAGTCTGACACTGTTTCCACTGTTTCCCCATCTATTTCCCATGAAGTGATGGGACTGGAGGCCATGATCTTCGTTTTCCGAATGTTGAGCCTTAAGCCAACTTTTTCACTCTCCTCTTTCACTTTCATCAAGAGGCTCTTTAGTTCCTCTTCACTTTCTGCCATAAGGGTGGTGTCATCTGCATATCTGAGGATATTGATATTTCTCCCAGTAATCCTGATTCCAGCTTGTGTTTCATCCAGTTCAGGGTTTCTCATGATGTACTCTGCATAGAAGTTAAATAAGCAAGGTGACAATATACAGCCTTGGCATACTCCTTTCATGATTTGGAACCAGTCTATTGTTCCATGTCCAATTCTAACTGTTGCTTCTTGATCTGCATACTGATCTCTCAGGAGACAGGTCAGGTGGTCTCCTCTTAAAAATTCTTTAAGAATTTTTCACAGATTATTGTGATCCACACAGTCAAAGGCTTTGGCATAGTCAATAAAGCAGATAGATGTTTTCCTGAAATTCTCTTGCTTTTTTTTGATGATCCAGCTGATGTTAACAATTTGGTCTCTGGTTCCTCTGCCTTTTTTAAAACCAGCTTGAACATCTGGAAGTTCACGTTTCACATATTGTTGAAGCCTGGCTTGGAGAATTTTGAGCATTACTTTACTAGCGTGTGAGATGAGTGCAATTGTGCGGTAGTTTGAGCATTCTTTGGTATTGCCCTTCTTTGGGACTGGAATGAAAACTGCCCTTTTCCAGTCCTGTGGCCACTGCTGAGTTTTCCACATTTGCTGGCATATTGAGTGCAGCACTTTCACAACTCATTGTTTAGGATTTGAAATAGCTCCACTGGAATTCCATCACCTGCACTAGCTTTGTTCATAGTGATGCTCCCTAAGGCCCACTTGACTTTGCATTCCAGGATGTCTGGCTCTAGATGAATGATCACACCATCATGATTATCTGGGTCAGGAAAAACTTTTTGTATAGTTCTTCTGTGTATTCTTGCCATCTCTTCTTAATACTTTCTACTTCTCTTAGGTCCATACGATTTCTGTCCTTAATTGTGAACATCTTTGCATGAAAATTTCCCTTGGTATCTATAGTTTTCTTGAAGAGATCTCTAGTCTTTCCCATTCTATTATTTTCCTCTATTTCTTTGCATTGATTTTTGAGGAAGGCTTTCTTACCTCTCCTTGCTATTCTTTGTAACTCTGCTTTCAAATGGGTATACATTTCCTTTTCTCCCTTGTCTTTCACTTCTCTTCTTTTCGCAGCTATTTGTATGGCCTCAGACAGCCATTTTGCTTTTTTGCATTTCTTTTTCTTGAGGATGGTCTTGATCCCTGTCTCCTGTACAATGTCACGAACCTCTATCCATAGTTCATGAGGCACTTTGTGTATCAGATATAGTCCCTCAAATCTTTTTCATATATTGCTGAAGCCTGGCTTGGATTATAAGTGTATAATCATAAGGGATTTGATTTAGGTCATACCTGAATGGTCTAGTGGTTTTCCCTGCTTTCTTCAGTTTAAGTCTGAATTTGGCAATAAGGAATTCATTATCTGAGCCACAGTCAGCTCCAGGTCTTGATACTCTTAGGTGTTTTAATCAAGAGAATGAAAGTGTTCATAGCAAGTGTAATAGCAAGACTTGTACAAAAATATTCATAGTAGCGTTATTTACGATAGCAAAACCCCTGGAAGCCATCTAAATGTCCTTCAACAGACGAGGAACAAACATATTGTGGAACAGTTATACAATAGATTATTAGTCATCAACAAAATGGACTGCTAATGTGACATAACATGGATGACTTTTCAAAAAATTGTGCTCAGTGCACATTTCTTGGTAACATTCCAATTCTATCGCTAGAACGGAATGTCCAAATTCTAGAATATTAACACTACTCCAGAGACAGAAAATGGAGAGCCTCTTAGGGGTGAGAGAGGTGGGGAGCAGCAGGACGGTGGAACTGCCTAGTGATACAGTACATTGGGAGAAGGTCATGTTAATTGCACTAATTGCAGTAATGGTTTCACTAGGTCTATACACACGCTATAATATATATAATTGTTCACTTTTAACATTTGCAGTTTATAGTATGTCAGTTATACCTCATAAAGTTGAGAAGATATATACTAGATCAAATCATACCACTGTTCTTTTCAAAGTTCTCTCTTGCCTTCCCGTTGTTTTTTGAATAAAATTTAAAGTTCCTACTTTGGGTTAAAAGGTTCTATAAAATCTGTCCCTTGTATCTCCATCTAGTCTTTCTCCTGGTCCTGAATACATCAGACATTCCCCTGATCAGAAANAAATAGATGTTTTTCTGGAACTCTCTTGCTTTTTCCATGATCCAACAGATGTTGGCAATTTGATCTCTGGACCTAGAAGAAATAAAAACGAATCAATAATGAATAATGCAATAACTGAGATCAAAGGCACTCTGGAGGGAACCAACAGTAGAATAACTGAGGCAGAAGATAGGATAAGTGGAAGATAGAACAGTGGATATAAATGTAGCAGAGAGGAAAAAAGAAAAATAAATGAGGAAAACCTCAGAGACATGTGGGACAATATTAAATGCCCCAACATTCGAATGATAAGAGTCCCAGAAGAAGACCAAAAAAAAAAAAAAAAAAAAAGGCCATGAAAAAATACTTGAGGAGATAATAGTTGAAAAATTCCCTAAAATGGGGAAGGAAATAGCCACCCAAGTCCAAGAAACCCAGAGAGTCCTAAACAGGATAAACCCAAGCAAAACACCCCAAGACACATATTAATGAAATTAATGAAGATCAAACACAAAGAACAAATATTAAAAGCAGCAAGGGAAAAGCAACAAATAACACACAAGGCTATCCCCTTAAAGATGACAGCTGATCTTTCAGTAACTCTTCAAGCCAGAAGGGAATGGCAAGACATACTTAAAGTGATGAAACAGAAAAACCTACAACCCAAATTACTGTAACCAGCAAGGATCTCATCCAAATATGAAGGAGAAATAAAAAGCTTTACAGACAAGCAAAAGCTCAGAGAATTCAGCACCACCAAACCAGCTCTCCAACAAATGCTAAAGGATCATCTCTAGACAGGAAACACAGAAAAGGTTTAAAAATTGAAATCTGAAACAACAAAGTAAATAGCAACAGGATCATACTTATCAATAATTTCCTTAAATGTAAATGGGTTGAATGCCCTAACCAAAAGACAAAGACTGGCTGAATGGATCCAAAAACAAGACCCCTATATATGCTGTCTACAAGAAACACACCTCAAAACATGGGGCACGTACAGACTGAAAGTGAAGGGCTAGAAAAAGATATTTCATGCAAATGGAGACCAAAAGAAAGCAGGAGTAGCAATACTCATATCAAATAAAATAGACTTTGAAATAAAAGCCGTGAAAAGAGATAAAGAAGGACACTACGTAATGATCAAAGGATCAAGCCAAGAAAAAGATATAATTATAAATATATATGCACCCAACAAAGGAGCACCACAATATGTAAGGCAAATGTTAACAAATATGAAAGGGGAAATTAACAGTAACACAATAAGAGTGGGAGACTTTAATACCCCACTTACACCTATGGATAGATCAACCAAACAGAAAATTAGCAAGGAAACACAAACTTAAAATGATACAAAGGACCAGTTATACCTAGTTGATTTCTATAGGATATTTCACCCCCAAACAATGAATTTCACCTTTTTCTCAAGTGCACAGGGAACATACTCCAGGACAGATCACATCCTGGGGCATAAGTCCAGCCTTGAAAAACTCAGAAAAGTTGAAATCATCTCAAGCATCTTTTCTGATCGCAGTGCGGTAAGATTAGATGTCAACTACAGGGGAAAAAAAAAATATTAAAAACACAAACATATGGAGGCTAAACAACATGCTTCTGAATAACAAAACATCATAGAGGAAGTCAAAAAAGAAATCAAAATATGCCTAGAAACGAATGAAAATGAAAACATGTTGACTCAAAACCTGTGGGATTCAGTAAAAGCAGTGCTAAGGTGAAAGTTCATAGCAATACAAGTTTACCTCAATAAACAAGAGAAAAATCAAATATACTTTATACCTAAAAAAACTAGAAACAGAAGAAATGAAGAACCCCAGGGTTACTAGAAGGAAAGAAATCACAAAAATTAGGGCAGAAATAAGTGAAAAAGAAAGAGTGGAGACTATAGCAAAAATCAACTAAACTAAAAGCCAGTTCTTTGAGAAGACATATAGACAAACCATTAGCCAGACTCATCAAGAAAAAAGGGAGAAGAATCAAATCAACAAAATTAGAAATGAAAATGGAGAAACCACAACAGGCAACACAGAAATACAAAGGACCATAAGAGACTATTATCAGCAACTATATGCCAATAAAATGGACAACTTGGAAGAAATGGACAAATTCTTAGAAAAGTATAACGTCCCAAAACTGAACCAGGAAGAAATAGAAAATCTTAAGAGATCCATCACAAGCATGGAAATTGAAACTGTAATAAAAAATCTTTCAACAAACAAAAGCCCAGGACCAGATGGCTTCACAGGTGAATTCTACCAAAAATTTAGAGAAGAACTAACACCTATCCTACTCAAACTCTTCTAGAAAATTGCAGAGAAAGTTAAACTGCCAAGCTCATCCTATGAGGCCACCATCACCCTAATACCAAAACCAGACAAAGATGCCACAGAAAAAGAAAACTACAGGCCANCGGTAACCGCTAGTTTCTCCTCTGCATCTATGAGTTTGCTGTGTTTTGTTAAATTTATTCATTTGTTTTATTTTTTAGATTCCAAACATAAGTGAAAACATATAGTATTTCCTTTTCTCTGATTCAATTCGCTAAGCTTAATACCCTCTAGGTTCATCCATGTTGTTACAAATAGCAAAATTTTCATTCTTGTTTCTGGCTGTGCGTGTATGCATATATCAAGTGACCAAGTGTTAGGCACTCAGTCATGACTCTGTGATCCCATGGACTATAGTCCACCAGGCATATGTCACATCTTCTTTATCCATTTACCTACTGATGGACACTTAGGTTACTTCCCTATCTCGTCTGTTGTAAATAATGCTGCTCTGAACATTGTTGTCTGTGTGTTTTTTTAATTAGTGTTTTCATTTTCTTTGGATATATACCCAGGAGTGAAACTGCTAGATTGTATGGTAGTTCTATTTTCAATTTTTTGTGAAACCTCCGTACAGTTTTCCATAGTGGCTGTACCAACTTGCATTTCCACCAACAGTGAGTTAGGGTTTCTTTCTCTTCACATACTCACCAATATTTATTATTTGTGGTCTTTTTGATGGTAGTCATTCTGACAGGCATGAGGTGGTGTCTATATCTCACTGTGATGTTGTTTTGTATTTCCCGGATGATTAGCCCGAGGTAAGGGGCTGTGGCCAAGAGGAACTACCCCACGTCCGAGGTCAGGGGCAGTGGGCGAGAGGAGCAAGCCCACGTCCAAGGAGTGGCAGTTGCCTGGGTGCGGGAGGGCCGAAAGGAGCTACTCCACGTTCAAGGTCAGGAGCAGCGACCTCGTCCAAGGTAAGGAGCATCAGCTGCACTTTGCTGGAGCAGCCGTGAAGAGATACCACACTTCCAAGATAAGAGAAACCCGAGTAAGATGGTAGGTGTTGTGACAGGGCATCAGAGGGCAGACACACTGAAATCATAATCACAGAAAACTAGCCAGTCTGATCACACAGACCACAGCCTTGTATAACTCAATGAAACTAAGCCATGCCATGTGGGGCCACCCAAGACGGATGGGTCATGGTGGAGAGGTCTGACAGAATGTGGTCCACTGGAGAAGGGAATGGCAAACCACTTCAGTACTCTTGCCTTGAGAGCCCCATGAACAGTATGAAAAGGCAAAATGATAGGATACNAGTTGGTGATGGACAGGGAGGCCTGGCGTGCTGCAATTCATGGGGTCATAAAGAGTCAGACATGACTGAGTAACTGAACTAAACTGATGGTTAGTCATTTTTAGCATCTTTTCCTGTGCTTGTTGGCTATCTGTATACTATCTTTTGAGAAATATATGTCAGTTGTTCTGCCCATTTTCTAATTGGGTTGTTTGGTTTTTCGATGTTGAGTTACATGAGCTGTTATATATATTTTGGATATTAACCTCTTGTTGGTGATATTATTTGCAACTATCTTCTGCCATTCAGTAGATTTTCTTTTCATTTCATTGACAGTTTCTATTGCTGTTCAAAAGCTTTACATTTAATTAGGTTCCATATGTTTATGTTTTTTGTTTCCTTTGCCTGAGGAGAAAGATCCAAACAAATATTTTAAGACTTATGGCAAAGGGTATAATGCTTGTGTTTTCTTCTAGGAGTTTTATGGCTTCCAGGCTTACTTTTAGGTCTTGAATCCATTTTTAGTTATTTTTGTATATGGTGTGAGAAAATGTCCTAATTTCATTCTTTTACATGTGACTGTTCCCCTCACAGTTGTTGCCATGAAGCTATCATTTGTAGGTGACGTGTACAGAAAAAGCCCCCAAAATCCCACAAACACATTATTGGAATAAATAAGAGAATTGAACAAGGTTGCAGGATACATGGTCAATTACAAAAAAAAAATCTATTTTACGTCTATATACTAGAGATAAAGCCAGAACATAAAAATTTTAGAAATACCATATAAAATGAAATATAAAATAGCACAAAATCCATTAAAAACCAAGGAATATAACTGACAAAATATTTATGTTGAAAGTACAAAAACACTGCTGAGGGAAATTAAAGATAATGTTTTTAATGGAATGTTAATATTGTATCCACAGATTATTAAGATGTCCATTCTACCCAAAATACCTATAAAGTCAATTCAATTCCAAGCAAAATTCTAGCAGGTTATTTGTAAAAATTCACAAGGTAATTTTAAAATTTATATAGAAAGGCAGAGAACCTGTAATAGTCAAGGGAGTCTTGAAAGGAAACAAAGAAGGAAGACTTTAATCACCAAATGTTGATACTTATAAATTTATAGTGATTAAGAGTGTGGAAAGGATGAAGAAATTATCAACTATAGACAAAGAATGCATTTGAGAACCAGACAGAGGTGATTTATTAACTATAACTCAGTTAAGGGAAAGGACAGATTTTTCAACAAATGATAATGCTGGGTTGAGACGATACCACTCAAATGGCAGAAAGTGAAGAGGAACTAAGGAGCCTTTCAATGAGGGTGAAAGAGGCAAGTGAAAAAGCTGTCTTAAAACTCAACATTTAGAAACTACGATCATGGCATCCAGTCATATCTCTTCATGTCAAATCAGTTCAGTTTAGTCACTCAGTCGTGTCTGACTCTTTGTAGCCCCTTGGTCTGTAGCACGCCAGGCTTCCCTGTCCATCACCAACTCCCGGAGCTGCTCAAACTCTTGTCCGTCGAGTCGATGATGCCATCCAACTATTTCATCCTGTGTCATCCCTTTCTCCTCCTGTCTTCAGTCTTTCCCAGCATCAAGGTCTTTTTCAATGAGTCAGTTCTTCACATCAGGTTGCCAAATATTGTCAGCACTTCCGATGAATATTCAGGACTGATTTCCTTTAGGATGCACTGGTTGGATTTCCATGCAGTCCAAGGGACTCTCAAGAGTCTTCTCCAATACCACAGTTCAAAAACATCAATTCTTTGACGCTCAGCTTTCTTTATGGTTGAACTCTCATATCCATACATGACTACTGGAAAAACCATAGCTTTGACTATATGGACCTTTCTCAGCAAAGTACCGTCTCTGTTTTTTAATATGCTGTCTAGGGTGGTCACAGCTTTTCTTCCAAGGAGAAGCATCTTTTAATCTCATGGCTGAAATCACCATCTGCAGTGATTTTGGAGCCCCAAAATATAAATCTCTCACTGTTTGCATTGTTTCCCTGTCTATTTCCCATGAAGTGATCGGACCAGATGCCATGATCTTTGTTTTTTGAATGCTGAGTTTTAAGCCAACATTTTCACTCTCCTCTTTTACCTTCATCAAGAGTCTCTTTAGTTTCTCTTTGCTTTCTGCCTTAAGGGTGGTGTCATCTGCATATCTGAAGTTATTGATATTTCTCCCAGCAATCTTGATTCCAGCTTGTGCTTCATGCAGACTAGTGTTTCTCATGATGTACTCTGTATATAAGTTAAATAAGCACAGTGACAATATACAGCCTTGACATACTCCTTTCCCAATACTGAACCAGTACATTGTTCCACACACAGTTCACACTGTTGCTTCTTGACCTGCATACAGATTTCTCAGGAGGCGGATCAGGTGGTCTGGTATTCCCATCTCTTTCATAATTTTTCAGAGTTGTTCAGATACACACAGTCAAAGACTTTAGTGTAGTCAATAAAGCAGAAGTAGATGTTTTTCTGGAATTCTCTTGCTTTTTCTATGATCCAATAGATGTTGGCAATTTAATCTCTGGTTCCTCTGCCTTTTCTAAATCCAGCCTGAACATCTGGAAGTTCTTGGTTCATGTACAATTGATGCCTAGCTTAGAGAATCTTGAGCATTACTTTGCTAGCATGTGAGATGAGTCCAATTGTGTGGTATTTTGAACACTCTTTGGCATTGCCTTTCTTTGAGATTGGAATAAAACTGACCTTTTCCAGTCCTGTGACCACTGCTAAGTTTTCCAAACTTGTTGGCATATTGAGTGCAGCAATTTCACAGCATCATCTTTCAGGATTTGAAATAGCTCAACTGGAATGCCATCATCTCCACTAGCTTTGTTCGTAGTGATGCTTCTTCAGGCCCGCTTGACTTCACATTCTAAGATGTCTAGCTCTAGGTGAGTGATCACACCATCGTGATTATCTGGGTAAGAAAGATCTTTTTTGAATAGTTCTTCTGTGTATTCTTGCCACCTCTTCTTAATATCTTCTGCTTCTGTTAGGTCCAGACCATTTCTGTCCTTTATTGAGCCCATCTTTGCATGAAATGTTCCTTTGGTATCTCTAATTTTCTATCTAATTTCTATCTCTCCTATATTGGGTGCACCCAACACAGGAGCACCTCAATACATAAGACAAACACTAACAGACATAAAAGGAAAAGCTGCCACTAACACAATAATAGGAGACTTTAACACCAACTCACACCAATGGACAGATCATCAAAACAGATAATTAATAAGGAAACACAAGTCTTAAATGATACATTAGATGAGATGGATCTCATTGATTTCGTGAGGACATTCCATCCAAAAGGAGAAGAATGCACCTTCTTCTCAAGTGCTTCTTCTTCTCTATTCCTCAGGTTAGACACATCCTGGGTCACAGATCAAGCCTCAGTAAATTTAAGAAAATTGAAATCATATCAAGCATCTTCTCTGACCATAGCACCATGAGACGAGATATCAGTTACAAGAAAAAAACTGTAAGAAGCACAAACACGTAAAGATTAAACCATATGTTTCTAAGTAACCAACAAGTTACTGAAGTTAATAGCAATACAGTCCTACCTCAGGAAATAAGAAAAACATCAAATAGACAACCTAACTTTACACCTAAAGCAATTGGGAAAAGAAGAACAGAAAAACCCTAAAAGTAGTAGAAGGAAAGAAATCATAAAGATCCAAGCAGAAATAACTGAAAAAGAAATGAAAGAAACAATAGTAAAAATTAATAAAACTAAAAGCTGGTCCTTTGAGAAGATAAACAAAATTGACAAGCCTTTAGCCAGACTCATCAAGAAAAAAAGAGAGAAGAATCAAATCAACAAAATTAGAAATGAAAAAGGAGAGGTTACAAAAGGCAATGCAGAAATACAAAGGTTTATAAGAGACTATTATGAATGACTATATGTCAATAAAATGGATAACCTGGAAGAAATGGACAGATTCTGAGAAAAGTTCAATCTTCCAAGACTGAACTGGGAAGAAATTGAAATTATGAACAAGAGATTACAAGCACTGAAATTGAAGCTGTGATCAAAAATCTCCCAAAAAACAAAACCCCAGGACCAGATGGCTTCACAGGAGAATTCTATTAAACATTCAGAGAAGAACTAATGCCTATCCTTCTAAAACTCTTTCAAAAAATTGCAGAGGAAGAAACACTCCAAATTCATTCTACAAGGCCACCATCACCCTGATAACAAAATCAAACAAAGACAACAGGAAAAAAGAAAACTACAGGCCAATATCACTGATGAACATAGATGCAAAGATCCTCAACAAAATTTTAACAAACAGAATTCAGCAAGACCTCAAAAAGCTCATACACCCTAATCAAGTTGGGTTTATTCCAGGAATGCAAGGATTCTTCAGTATATACAAATCAATCAATATGATACACCACATTAACAAAGTGAAAGATAAAAACCATATGATAATCTCAATAGATGCAGAAAAAGCCTTTGACAAATTTCAGCACCCTTTTATGATTATAACTCTTCCAAAAATGGGCATAGAGGGAACCTACCTCAACATAGTAAAGGCCATATATGATAAGCCTACAGCAAACATTATTCTCAATGGTGAAAAACTGAACACATTCCCCTAAGATCAGGAAAAAGACAAGGGTATCCACTTTCACCACTGTTATTCAACATAGTTCTGGAAGTTCTAGCTACATCAGTCAGAGAAGAAAAATAAAAGGAATCCAGATTGGGAAAGAAGAAGTAAAGCTCTCACTGTTTGCAGATGACATGATACTGTACATAGAAAACCCTAAAGATAGTATCAGAAAGTTACTAGAGCTAGTTAGTGAATTTTGCAAAGTTGCAGGACACAAAATCAATATACAGAAATCACTTGCATTTCTACATACTAACAGTGAAAAATCTGAAAGAAAATTAAGGAATCAGTCCCTTTACCATTGCAACAAAAAGAATAAAATATCTAGGAATAAACCTACCGAAGGAGATGAAAGAACTGTACACAGAAAATTATAAGACACTAATGAAAGAGATCAAAGATGACATAAACAGATAGAGAGATATTCCATGTTACTGGATAGGAAGAATCAATATTGTGAAAATGGCTATACTATCAAACTCAATCTGCAGATTCAATGTGATCCCTATCAAATTACCATTGGCATTTTTCACCGAACTAGAACAAGAAATCTCACAATTCATATGGAAACACAAATGATCCCGAATAGCTAAAGCAGTCTTGAGGAAGAAGAAGGAGCTGGAGGAATCAAGCTTCCTTGATTATATACTTCTGATATATATCTGATACTTCAGATTATACTGCGAAGCTACAGTCATGAAGACAGTATGATACTGGCACAAAAGCGGAAATATAGACCAATGCAACAAGATAGAAAGCCCAGAAATAAACCCATGCACCTATGGGCACCTTATTTTTGACAAAGAAGGCAAGAATATACAATGGGGCAAAGACAGCCTCTTTGATAAGTGGTGCTAGGAAAACTGGACAGCTACATGTAAAAGAATAAAATTAGAACACTTCCTACCATACACAGTCTTCCCTGGTGGCTCACACAGTAAAAGCATCTGTCCACTTCCTACCATACACAGTCTTCCCTCATGGCTCAGACAGTAAAAACATCTGTCTGCAGTGCAGGAGACCGGGGTTCGATCCTTGGGTTGGGAAGATCCTCTGGAGAAGGAAATGACAGCCCACTCCAGTATTCTTCCCTGGAAAATCCCACGGATTGGAGAGCCTAGAAGGCTACTGCCCATGGGGTCACAAAGAGTCAGACGCAACTGAGTGACTTCACTACCATACACAAAGATAACTCAAAATGGATTAAAGACCTAAATGTAAGACCAGAAACTATAAAATTCTTAGAGGAAAACATAGGCAGAATGCTCAATGACATAAATCAAAGCGAGATCCTCTATGGCCCACCTCCTATAGTAATGGAAATAAAAGTAAACAAAAGTAAGCAAAAGTAAACAAGTGGGACCTGATTAAATTTAAAAGTTTTTGCACAGCAAAGGAAACTATAAGCAAGGTGGAAAGACAGCCCTCAGAATGGGAGAAGATAATAGCAAATGAAGCAACTGACAAAGGATTAATTTCCAAAATATACAAGCAGCTCATACAACTCAATACCAGAAAAGCAAAAAACCCAAACAAAAAGTGGGGAAAAGACCTAAATAAACATTTCTCTAAAGAAGACATACAGATGGCTAACAAATACATGAAAAGATGCTCAACATCACTCATTATTAGCGAAATGCAAATCAAAACTTCAATAAGATATCGCCTCACACCGGTCAGAATGGCCTTCATACAAAAATCTATAAACAATTAATGCTGGAGAGGGTGTGGAGAAAAGGGAATGCTCTTGCACTGTTGGTGGGAGTGTAAATTGATACAGCCACTATGGAAGACAGTATGGAGATTCCTTAAAAAACTAGCAATAAAACCACCCTATGACCCAGCAATTATACTCCTAGGCATATACCCCGAGGAAACCAAAACTGAAAGAGACACATGTATCCCATTGTTCACTGCAGCACTATTTACAATAGCTAGAACATGGAAGCAACCTAGATGTCCATTTACAGATGAATGGATAAAGACGTTGTGGTATATAATCAAAATGGAATATTACTCAGTTGTAGAAATGAATGCATTTGAGTCAGTTCCACTGAGGTGGGTGAACCTAGAACCTATTATACAGAGTGAAGTGAGTCAGAAAGAGAAAGATTAATATCATATTCTAATGCGTATATGCGGAATCTATATACATGGTACNTTACAGATGAATGGATAAAGACGTTGTGGTATATAATCAAAATGGAATATTACTCAGTTGTAGAAATGAATGCATTTGAGTCAGTTCCACTGAGGTGGGTGAACCTAGAACCTATTATACAGAGTGAAGTGAGTCAGAAAGAGAAAGATTAATATCATATTCTAATGCGTATATGCGGAATCTATATACATGGTACTGAAGAATTTATTACAGGGTAGCAGTGGAGAAACAGACACAGGGAAGAGACTTATGGACATGGGGAGAGGGGAGGAGAGAGTGAAATGTATGGGAAAAGTAACATGGAGACTTATATTACCATATGTAAAATAGACAGCCAACAGGAATTTGCTATATGGGTCAGGAAACTCAAACAGCGGCTCTGTGTCAACCTAGAGGGCTGGGATGGGAGGGAGGTGGGAGGGAGGTTCAAAAGGGAGGGGATATATGTATACCTAAGGCTGATTCATGTTGAGGTTTGACAGATAACAACAAGATTCTGTAGAGCAATTATTCTTCATTAAAAAAATGAATTAAAAAAGTAGATATACACTTAAAAGGGGGAAAAAAAAGAATTTTGGCCTCTACTTCAAGATGAATCTTAAACCCAACTGTGAAAGTTGACACAACAAGAGAATATTTTTATGACCTGAGGGTGGCTAATGATTTTTCATAAGGAGAAAAAAAGGTTGATAGATTGAACTCCTGTTATATACCCAAGAGATCTGAGTTCTTATGTCCACAAGAAGACACTCAAGAATGGTCATAGTAGAATTATTCATAATAAAAAACTGGAAACCACCCAAAGGTCCATCAACAATATAACAGATAAATTGTGGTGTAGTCATATAGTAGAATACTACACAGCGGTGAAAAGTAAACCATGAATGAATCTCACATACTCTATGCTGAATGAAAGAAGTGTGAATGGAAAGAGTATATACTATACGATTCCATTTACTGAACATTCAAACACTTACAGAGCTCATCTGTGCTGATGAAGGAGAAAAATGATTATCTCAGAGGGAATGCTAACTGAGAAGGAGTAAGAGGGAGCCTCGTAGGAGCTGAAATGTTCTGTAGCTTGATTCAGGTAACAGCAGTGGTTGTGGACATGTATAACAATTTCTTTGAGTGGACTTTAGATTTATATGCAAATTACTGAATATAAGTTATAACTAAATTGAATGGAGAAAAAGAATTAACATATTAAGTATTTATCTAAAGATATAACGCTACTTTTTTTAAAGTTACTAAAAGAAAATGAAGAAAAAGAGCCACTCTCAGGTTTGACTTGGGAAAGGAAAATTTTACTTTTGATTTTATGCAGTTCTATGAAACTTAAGAAATATCAGTAACCTCAGATATGCAGATGACACCACCCTTATGGCAGAAAGTGAAGAGGAACTAAANGAGACCATTCAGGTGGGGTGCATGTGAGAGGGAGAGTTTAACATTGTTTGGCCTCTGATCAACCAGAAATGCCTTCTGCTTAAATATCACTCATATTCAATCTTTAAAAAGAATATTGAGTTGGCCAAGCCAAGTCCATTTACAGGCCACAGGCCAACTATCTGTGTTAGAGGGCCAGGCTGTAGTTCTAGATAGTGAACCCATTTATAATTCTAATTATTGGTTATCCAAGCATATCAACTATTTTTGTCACACAGACTATCCTACTTCCTAGATTTGTCATTCTTAGGTATTAATTAAATGCCTCTTAATAATTTGATAAAAAATCAAAATGTGGTAAGAAAAAATGAAACAGATAAAGAGGTAATGGAAGGGAAAAGACAGTCAAGGAAAAAGATAATTTGCTTTAAAAAAGAAGTGTCAGTACTGATGGAAACCAAATTGATGCTGGAATCTGAGGATTTTCTTGTCTCTTCTAAGGAGAAGTGTACAGTAGATTTTGTTTTTATACAGAAATCCAGAGACAACTGTTGTAAAATCTGAAAATAGTAAGCAGCTAGAAGGGCCCAGATGTTTGTTTAGGCTTCTCTGGTCTCCCCAGAGCCCAGTTCATATTTCAGCGTGAGAGCACGACGCGTCCTTGGCCTGTGGCCACTGTTTGCATCATACCGAGGCGAGCCTGGATCAGAGTTTGGCCTTACAAGCATTTTGCTAACTTATAATTCATTTAGAGACATTTAATTGAACCAGGGTGATTCAAACGTTTTGAACCAGCAGCGTTTAAGATGGATAACTCACCATCTCTGCAGTTTTCTGATGCATCTAAATGTCTATGGGAGTTCAAACATCTGTTCTAGTAAATTTCCACCCTCCGTGTCAGCTTATTGATGGAATTAGCTAAATTTAAGTAAAAATCATTTGACAATCAATACATGAGTTCTCTTATGTGGTAACTTTAAACTACAATCTTTAACTTGAATTGTAATCATACTTTCTAGTCCCTAATGGGACATTTAAGATATATGTGGTTTATCATGGCAAAGTTCTTCACTGAAATGAAAAAAATGTATTTCGGATTCAGTGTATTTAAAAACATAATTTGCTCTGATTATGATTCCAACTAATTATTTTTATTGTTTAGTTGCCAAGTTGTGTCCGACTCTTTGTGACCCCATGGACTGTAGCCCGCCAGGCTCCTTTGTCCCTGGGATTTCCCAGGCAAAAATCCTGCAGTGGGTTGACATTTCCTTCTCCAGGTGATCTTCCAGACCCAGGGATCAAACCCACGTCTCATTAATTACGTATACATAACAGCTATACCAACAATCATGTGATGTATCTTTATATTACAACATAGTATATACATTTAATGTGCCAACATTTTGTTCTTGTGTTTTGAGGCAGTGATCTAAAACTTATAGGACTTACCTGACAGTGCAGTGGTTAGGACTCTGTGTTTCCAAGGGAGAGGGTCCATGTTCCATCCCTGGTTGGGGAGCTAAGATCCCACATGCTGAGAGGCATAGCCAAAAAAAAAAAAAAAAAATTAAACGTTACAGACTTAAAATCTAATCAAGACAAATTAAAGGGGATTTTGAGTCCAGATTCCCTTCTCTTTTGATTCCAAAGCCACTCAGACAACTCTCCACTCTTGCCAAAGCCTGGTAGAGCACCAAATACATCTGAGGTCTGGGGCAGAAGTTACAGGATCAGAACATCACTGTGTACACAGTTAAGGCTCAAAAGCTAGAAGAAGCTGTTTCTGTGATGGGCAAGGGACAAAGACAGATTCCCGCTGGGCTTGGGTTGAGGAGGTACAGCTGCTTTGAGTAGATGCCTCTCTTCTAACATTGGCTCATAAAACTTAGCTCTTCACCCTCTGAGGGATTTTATATTTATCTAATAGTATGAATCAGCCAAAAAGACCACTAACCTTTTAAGAGGATACTATCACTTGAAGGCAGCACACCTACCAAATAATCAAAGCAGTTGGCACCCAAGGAGGAAGACTTAATTGAAGGGTTTTAGATGCTTTACATGTTTTACAAGAAGTGTTACAGAGGAGAGGGACATTGGGATAGAAATGTTTGTGTGCTACCCCCTCCCTTCATAGCTACCCTGCAGGCCTTAAACAGATGATCATCATCCATTTAGAGTTAACTAGGACTTCTCTGGTGGCTCAGATGGTAAAGAATCTGCAATACAGGAGACTTGGGTTCGATCCCTGGATCAGGAAGATCCCCTGGAGAAGGGATTGTCTATGCACTCCAGTTTTCTTACTTGGAGAACTCCATAGGGAGAGAAACCTGGCAGGCTACAGCCCATAGGGTCACAGAGAACTGGACACAACTGAGAGACTATCATTTTTTAAACATTTTTCAGCAGTATTACAGAATTCAATGCTTTCCCTGTTCCTCGTACTTTTTCATTTCTTCCTGTCTAGATTATCAAGTTAAAGCCCAGAGTAATGGTAAAAAAAAAAAAAAAAAAAGAAAAAGAAATCAAAGATAACTCAAGATAAAGGCAAACTGGTAATAAATATCAAGCATCTATCCTGCCTTTCCTACACAAGCTTACCCCCATGTATTAGTTTGCTGTGACTGCCACAATAAAGTATGGGTGGCTTAAATACCAGAAACTTCTCTCAGTTCTGGAGACCAGCGTGTGAGACTAACTTGTCCTGTCTTGAGGCTTCTCTCCTGGTCTTGCAGATGGACATCTCCTTCTGTGTCCTCACCTGGCCTTTCTTCTGTGTGCACACCCCTAATGTGTCTCTGTGTGTCCACCAGTCAGATTGGATTAGAACCCGCCTTAATGGTGTCCTTTCAACTTTAAAAAAAAAAATTTTTTTTTAATTTGGAGTATAATTGCTTTACAATGTTGTGTTAGTTTCTGCTGTACAACAGTGTGAATCAACTGCATTCAGTCAGTCGTGTCCAACTCTTTGTGACCCTTTGGACTGTAGCCCATCCATCTCCCCTGTCCATTAGATTTTTTAGGAGTGGGTTGCTATTTCCTCCTCCAGGGGATCTTCCCGACCGAGGGATCAAACCTGTGTCTGCTGTGTCTTCTGCCTTGCAGGCGGATTCTTTCCCTGCTGAGCCATGTGTAGACATATGCCCCTCTCTTGAGCCTCCCTTCCACCCACCCCTTTGGGTCATCACCAGGCTCAGAGCTGAGCGCCCTGTGCTGTACGGCAGCTTCCCACTGGCTCTCTGTTTTGCACATGGCAGTGTGTATATGTCCGTCCTACTCTTTCAGTTTGTCCAACCCTCTCCTTCCCTGACCGTGTCTGCAAGTCCATGCTCTATGTCTGCACCTCTATGCCTGCCCTGCAAACTAAGGACCCTATTTCCGTACAGTCATATTCTGAGGTGCTAGGGGTTGAGACTTCAGCATATGAATTTTGGGGGAAACAATTCAGTCCATAACACTTAAGGTAGCCAGTTATTGAAGTATTTCTTTATAGGGAAATTTGAATTAATAAACAAAGAAGGAATGATATAATTAAATATAACCTTTTCATAGTCTGAGACTGATAATCTCACACAATGGAAGAAGACCAGACATTATATATCTAATGATGGAATGTTTTTGTCAAAAAAAAAAAATCGAGAGTGAGTGTGAAGCCTCTAATTGCCATTTTACAGATACCAGATCATACAGCAATCTCACCTCTGGGTATATAAATATATGCAAAAGAATTAAAAACAGGATCTTGAAGACATAGTCACACAACCATGTTCATTATAGCATTATTCACAATAGGCAAAAGATGGAAGCAATTTAAACGTCTATCAGGAGATGAATGGATAAAGGAAATGTGGAATATCCATATAATGGAATATTATACAACCTTAAAAAGGANGTATATAAATATATGCAAAAGAATTAAAAACAGGATCTTGAAGACATAGTCACACAACCATGTTCATTATAGCATTATTCACAATAGGCAAAAGATGGAAGCAATTTAAATGTCTATCAGGAGATGAATGGATAAAGGAAATGTGGAATATCCATATAATGGAATATTATACAACCTTAAAATGGAAGGAAATCCTGTCACATGCTACAAAAGGGATGAATCTTGAGGACATTATGCTAAATGAAATAAGCCAATGTAGACAAATTCTACATGTTCCTACTTACATGAGGAATCTAAAGTAGTCAAACTCTCCATAGATGAGCAGATAAAGAAGTTGTGGTACACATATACAATGGAATATCTCTCAGCCATAAAAAGGAATGAATTTGAGTCAGTTTTAGTGAGATGAAGAAACCTAGAGATATTATACAGAGTAAAGTAAGTCAGAAAGAGAAAATCAAACATCATATATTAACACATATATGTAGAATCTAGAAAAACGGTACTGACGAAAATAATTCCAGGTCAGGAATAGAGGCACAAATGTAGAGAGTGGACTTGTGGACCCAGCAGGGGAAGGAGAGGGTGGAACGAATTGAGAGAGTCGCACAGACATATATACACTATCATGTGTGAAATGGATAGCTAGTGGAAAGTTCCTGTGTAGCACAGGGAGCTCAGCTTGGTGCTTGGTGACAGCCTAGAGGGGTGGGATGGGGGAGGGCGGAAGGGAGGCTCAAGAGGGAGGGGATATATGTAGACCTGTGGCTTATTCATGTTGTTGTACAGTAAAAACCAGCACAACATTGTAATTCAATTATCCTCCAACTGAAAATAAATTTTAAAAACTAGTCAAAGTCTTAGAAACAGAAAGTAGAGTGTTGATTTCCAGGGCCTTTGGGGAGGAGGAAAGGGGAATTGTTCAGTGGATATAGACTTTCAGTTTTGCAAGCTGAAAAAGCTCTAGAAGAGTATTGTGCAAATGTATACATATGGTTAACACTTGGAGTGTACACTTGGAAGTGATTAAGATGTATTTTTGACCACAATTTTAAAAAATCACCTCAAAGTTACATAAAAATTGATTTTATTTACATGGAAAGTTATGTAAGAAATGATTTTATTTTACTTAACATCCTCAGTCAGCAAAACTGTAGTAACAGAGAGAGGAAGTAGTTGCCAGAGGTTTTGGGGAGGAAGCTGGGTACAAAAAGCAGTGTTCAGGAATGATGGAAGCCTCCTGCCACCTGAATGTGGTGGTGGTTACATGAATCTCAACATGTGTTAAACTTCTTTTCCACTGTGCACCATACCTTGAAATCAGTCTTTCTAAATGTTAATATTTTAATAAAACTTGAGTACAAAACACACAATTTGGGTCATATGATTTTATGACTGGCATATACACCTTAATAGCTCTGTTTCATGTTGGCATTTAGGTGAGCGAATTATAGTCGAGTCGTGTGTGCGTGTGTGAGTGCTCAGTTGTGTCCAACTCTTTTTCAACCCCATGAACTGTAGCCCTCCAGGCTCCTCTGACCAAGGGATTCTCCAGGCAAAAATACTAGAGTGGGTTGCCATTACCTCCTCTAAGGGGTGTTCCCCACCCAGGGATCAAACCTGCATCTCCTGCATTGGCAGGCAGATTCTTTACCACTGACCCACCAGAAAGCAGAGTCATTTTATACGAACTCTATATAATAATAAACATTTTAGCTTCTGTGCCATATTACAGTTGCTTTCTGTGGCCTCTTTCTACATCGTTCTTCCTTTACTGTGTTTTTTTTTCTTTTAATAATT
The DNA here is from genome assembly GCA_006410615.1 of Neotragus moschatus. Taxonomy (NCBI): domain Eukaryota; kingdom Metazoa; phylum Chordata; class Mammalia; order Artiodactyla; family Bovidae; genus Neotragus; species Neotragus moschatus. The sequence continues at coordinate 5,123,590 of SJYA01002431.1, read as the reverse complement.
TGACTTGAAATTGTTTCCTATACAAAACTATCATTTTATATTTTTCCTGTTTAATTGGGGGGGTGCATTTATCATTCGATCCATCTATCTCTTCTGATGTTTTTCCTCATATCATGTTTAACACCTCCCAGCTTGGAGTCCCTTAAACATGTGATTAAGGGTTCTTTTAAATCAATCTTCTAGATTATTTACGAAGATGTTAAACAAAGCTGAGTTTGACCTTAAACCCTACCAAGTCTGCTAATCTAAACCAAGATCGTTCACTCACTTGCTGCTTCATTTTAAAGTATTCCTTGTTTACAGTCTTATCTAAGATCCATTTCGTGGTATCAGTAACCTAGGGAATTCATCTCTATTTCTCTAATGCATATGCTACCAAATGCTTACCCCAAAGTCCAGATGTTTTACATCTCTTTGTCTATTCATTTGATAATTGTATGAAAAATGTGATCTCACAGTCCTCTTAGTGGCCACCTACAAGGAAGCAAGGAGCAATGTGAATCCCTTAGAATCAGTTTGCTCCTAAGAGTTAGATAATAAGTCAGTAAGTAAACAGAAGAAATGAGTGCCTTCTACAGAAAAGCAGGTCTTCCTCAGCCTGGAGTAACAACATAGAAAAAGAGAGAGAGAGCAGAAGGAAGGAAGGAAAGAGAACAGTGAAGCAGAGAAGCTTCTTATCAGGAAAGATAACAATACTTGTGTCCAGAGACACAGTTAGAATTAAGCAAAACCTGTGATGAAAAGAAATAGAGAATACAATGTGATGTCTGGATGCAGACACAAAGAAACAACAGAAAAGTAGAATCAAAGCTGCATTCTAATAAGAAATGCAGCTGTTTAAGACGCTGAGCAAGATTCATGACCCAATGAAAGAAAATAATTGAAAAGAAAAAACGTCTGGACTCTTTCAATTGAGACAGAAATAATAAGTCCCTGATAAATGAGGAGAGCTCAAAGAAAAAGAGCTAGACACGAAGATCCCTTGGAGTAGGAAATGGCAACCCATTCCAGTATTCTTGCCTGGGAAATCCCATGGACAGAGGAGTCTGGACGGCTACAGTTCATGGGGTCGCAAGAGTCGGACTCGACTGAGTGACTGAGCATGCATGCATGTATGAACAAGTGAGCAGACGCTTAAAAAGCAGAATTTAAATCTTAATATTTGTAGAGTGTCCTAGAAACAGGTCTGACACAAGATGACTAGGCATAATATCATCAAATATATCTATCTTCCATCTGTAAAAAATAAAATAAAACATGAAATAACATTAAGTCACATTTCTAGATTTGAGATTCTAGTGACTCAATTTATGGGAGGAAAATGGTAAATTTGATCACTAATGGTGGTAAGAAACAGTATGTCTTGTTAAGGTAGTTATAAACTAAAAAAAAGCTACTCTTCTCTGATTAAGTCATTCCTCTACCTAAACTCTTTACATAATGTTGCCTGGGTGACCTTCAAGGCCCTTTGCAATGGGCTGGGCCCCTCTAGCACCTCCTCATCTATTCACATATCTAATAACTACCTTCTCTGTGTCTCATTACTACCTCACTACCATTCTTTCAGGAAAGATAATGATACAAAGTACCCAGTACCTAACACATAATAAGGGCTTCTTCACAAGTGATGACTTCCTTATTTTCCAATTCTCTTTCCCAAGAGCCCTATATTCTCCACAACACCAGATTATAAGAATATGCTGTGCTTATAACAGCTCTGTGTCTCTTGTCATAAACATTCTCTGAAATATCTTCAGAGATTGTTTTTAATTTAGCAAGATGCAATTAATCATAGAGGACCAGATTCAATGTCTGTCTTTTTATCCTGCCAGGCAGAAATGATCACTATCTCTTAGTACCCAACCTTTTTGGCATCGGGGACTGGTTTCATGGAAAACAATTTCTCCATGAATGAGGAGGATGGATGGTTTCAGAATGATTTAAGCACATTACATTTATTGTGTACTTTATTTCTATTTATTACATTTATTGTGTACTTTATTTCTTATTACATAAGTTCCACCTTTGATCAGACATTAGATCTGGAGGTTGGGGACCCCTGTCTTAGCTGAGCCTATAGAAGTCTATACTATTGCCAGAATTTCACCTATTTCATTGTTTTCTCTCCCCCTGACTACAAACTCCCTGTCCCAAAGAAAATAGCAACTGTATATCCAGAGTGTAACAAAAGTTGATCATTTGTTCCATCACTAAACTCTGATTAAGCACCTATTATGCTACTAAGTGGATACAAATTTAAGAACAGTCATTGCATTTAGAGAACTCCAGTCTACTGTAGAAGAGAGGTACCTAAAGAAATACTACTGATTATGACTTTCGAATGGGATTTCAGGGGATTTGTGATTTCTTCTTAATGCTTTCCTGGATTGCTTGCAGGTTTACAACAAACATTTTGTTTATAAAAAATCAATACGATATTTTTCACTTGGAAAAAAAATTGATGATAGAATTCTGTAAGGTATAATGGGGACATCACAGAGAAAAACAAAGGAAAGGCAGCTCAAAAGATGCTTCCTAGGAGGTGTCAGCAGTGGGCTCCATCCACTTGAAGCACTAATGGGTGAGATAGCAGATCTCAAGCCCAACCCCATTGCCCCACGCAGTCGTGCACTAAGAAGGCTAACCTGTGCTCACAGAATTATCTTCTGACTTGTCAGGACTTTGGTTTCTTAATTCATATCTCCTTTTTAAAAAAATTTTTATTGGTGTATAGTGGATTTACAATATTGAATTAGTTTCTGCTATACAGTAAAGTGAATCAGTTACACATATACCCCCTCTTTTTTAGATTATTTTCCCATATAGTTCATTACAGAGTATTGAGTAGAGTTCCTTATGCTATACAGCAGGTCCTTATTAGTTATCTATTTTATCTATAGTTATGTGTATATATCAATCCCAATCTCCCAAATTACCCCCCTTTCTGTTTTGTAACCATAAGTTTGTTTTCTACATCTGTGACTCTATTTCTGTCTTATAAATAAGTTTATTTGTATCATTTTTAGATTCCATATATAAGCAATATCATATGATATTTGTCTTTCTCCGTCTAACTTCACTTCATATGATAATCTCCAGGCCCATTTTCTGCCCATAATCTTCACGCCCAAATTATGTGCTTTAAAATTCCACATCTTGGGGACTTCCCTGGTAGTCCAGTAGTTAAGGATCTTCCTTGAAATGCAGGTAAATTGGGTTCAATCCCTTGTCAGGAGAACTAAGATCTCACATGCCTCAGAACAGCAAAGTCTATGCATTGCAACTACTGAAGCCCACACAGTCTGGAGCCTGCATGGCACAGCTCAGACCCAACTCAGCCAAATAAATATTTTTTAAAAAAATAAAAATAACCCAGATCACACATACCCAAAAAAAAAAAAAAAAAAAAAGGCGTACTTCCAGGCTGACTTTATCACACAATTCCAAGAGGACTTTCAGATTATCTTGAATCTAATATTCTCTCACTCATTAATTTAAAACTACTTAGTATAGGGACTTCCCTGGTGGTCCGGTGGCTACACTTCAATGTAAGGGGCTCAGGTTTGTTCCTTGATCAGGGAACTAGATCCCACATGCCACAAGCAAAGATACCATGTTCCACAACTAAAACCTGACACAGCCAAAATGGAATAAAAATCCTGAGTATACCACCTAGGAGGTGTACTGTTCTGTGATCAACAATGGCTCATTAATTTCAAATATTATCTATATTTGAATATAGATAACTTGTATTGGATAACTTGTTTTTTTATATTTCAGACACAGTTCCTCAATGTCTTTTTCCTATGATTTGCCCCTAGACTTTACCCCTACACATACTTGCCACTCCTCTTAGGCCCTTGTCATTTCCTATCTGTGATGGAAATATTTTCTGTTGTTGATGACTTTGATTCTAAGGATTGAAGGTGAATAAGGTAGAGTTCTTGTCTTTGAAGGACTTGCATTTGAGTCAACAGGGTCCTGAATAGAAGAATTGCTTCAGGTCTCCATATCACAGTATGATAGTTTCTTACAGGACATAATGGCAAAATTCTCTAGGCACCAAAATTAGAATCAGACATAATCATGTTTTAGATTTGACTAGACAAACCATCATTGGAGAGAGCAATTTACTGTTTCTCAAGGAAAATACTTAGTAATGCCTTCTAAGTTCTCCTACCCCTTGTGATGGTGGAGCCACTACAATGGGTTCAGATAGAAAGAACATTGATGGGAAGGGATTAAGTAAGTGGGTTCTGGTCCTTGCTGCTGAACACAAACTAATTGTAGGAATCTGGACAAGTTATTTAACATTGTGGGTGCCTTATTTATAAAATACCAGGGTTGTTCCTGCACTATTTGTGGAAATATAAATTAGTACAGCCATTATGGAAAACTGTGTGGGTTCCTTAAAAAACAAGACATAGAGCTACCATATGACCCAGAATCCCACTCCTGAGCATATATATCTGGAAAAGGTGAAAACTCTAATTCAAAAAGATACATGCACCCCGATGTTCATAGCAGCACTATTTACAACAGCCAGGACACGAAAGCAACTTAAATGTTCATTAACAGGTGAATGGATAAAGCAGATGTGGTATGTGTATACAATGGAATTTTACTCAGTCATAAAAAAGAATGAAATTGGATCATTTGCAGAGACATGGATGAACCTAGAGAGAGTCACACAGAGTGAGGTAAATCAGAAAGGGAAAAACAGATATTATATATTAATGTATATATATGAAATCTAGAAAAGTGGTATCTGCTGCTTCTGCTAAGTCGCTTCAGTCATGTCCGACTCTGTGCGACCCCATAGAAGGAAGCCCACCAGGCTCCCCCATCCCTGGGATTCTCCAGGCAAGAACACTGGAGTGGGGTGCCATTTCCTTCTCCAATGCATGAAAGTGAAAAATGAAAGTGAAGTCTCTCAGTCGTGTCCGACTCTTAGTGACCCCATGGACTGCAGCCCACCAGGCTCCTCCATCCATGGGATTTTCCAGGCAAGAGTACTGGAGTGGGGTGCCATTGCTTTCTCCTAGAAAAGTGGTATAGATGATCTTATTTGCAAAGCATAAATAGAGACATACATGTGGAGGACAGATGTAAAAACACCACGGAGGGAAGAGGGAGGGAGTAGCAATTGGGAGATTGGGATTGACACATACATAGTATTGATAGTATGTGTAAAATAGATAATGAATGAGAACATAGTGTATAGCATAGGAAACTCTTCTCAATGCACTGTGGTGACCTGAATGGGAAGGAAGTCCAAAAGTGGGGGGGATATATGTATATGTATGCCTGATTCATTTTGCTGTACGGGTAGAAACTAAAACAACATTGTAAATCAGCTATACTCCAATAAAAATTAATTTTAAAAATAGTGTAAACTCTTGCTTAAGCCTATAACATCTGGAAAGGTGTGAAGGTACTATTCCTTATCAGAGAAAAATCATGTTTTTACATAATTAGTTCACAAATACGCAAAGGCCATATTAAATCACAAAACAGACAAGTTTGCTTTTTGTATCAAGTCCCCTCTCAGTACTTAGAGGCCACATCAGAGAGGTGTTTGGTAATCTCTTCTATCTTCATTCCCTCAGTGTTTTTATCCCTCACTCCAGCTCTCTCCTCCACCCCAATCCCAGTTAATTAAGCGCTTTGGTTTTCCTCTCAATAAAGCCGACTAGGCAATATGAGTTTTGGGAGGGAATTGTAGGCCCTTCCGAGAAGAAAAATCCTCCACCAGACCAACTCCTTTTCCTTCTCTTGCTGATATTGATCAGTTTAATAACATATATACCAAAGGGTTGTTTTGCTCTGTTTCTTTTTCCACTTAAAAAAGATTCCTCCCAGGATGGAGGGTGGGGAATGAAAAGAACTAGGAGGAGAAAAGCTTGTCTGCCATCCAATCTTAATGGAAATTAATGGAGACTAGTATCTTTAAAGGGTTTCCTTGGTGGCTCAGACAGTAAAGAATCAGCTTGCAATGCAGGAGACCCGGGTTTGATTCCTGGGTCGGGAAGGTCCCTTGGAGAACGGAATGGCAACTCACTCTAGTATTCTTGCTTGGGAAATCCTATTGGCAGAAAAGCCTGGTGGACTATAGCCCATGGGGTCACAGAATCGGACATGACTAAGTAACACACACATACAATTTCTAAAGGTCTTCCCAGGTGATGCAGTGGTTAAGAATCCATCTGTCAATGCAGGAGATGCAGGAGACACAGGTTTGATCCCCGGGATGGGAAGAGCCCTTGGAGAAGGAAGTGGAAACCCACTCCAGTATTCTTGCCTGCAAAACTCCATGGGCAAAGGAGCCTAGTGGGCTGCAGTCCATAGGGTTGCAAAGAGATGGACACAGAATCTGTAAACCCTGGGATTGCTGTTGCTGGCACTCTTGATAAATTAGCTTGCTCTTTCTAGTACATGTGTGATTTCCATTCAAACTGACTCAGTCTCAAACAGGAAAGAAAGAATAGATTACATCATGTTACATTTTGAAAGATACAAGCACAATTGCAAGTGCATTTGGAATTTTTTGAGTTTTAAGTCTATGGTTTTATGTATTCTGGTATCAAGTTAAGTCAAAGTGAATACCTTTGTCTTCACTGGATGGGAGTTGTTTCACTAGTGATTTTGGATTTAGTAGAAGTTTTTACTTAAACCAGGAGTTTATATTTTAAAACATGAAAATTCACACAAAGCTAAATAGGAAAAGTATACTCCTAAGGTTCTTAATGTTTTCAAAATCTATCACGGACAAGAAACAAATGTCATGATATATGTTTTAAAAAAACATTTAGAGAAAAGGGACATAAGCCATCCATTGTGGTAAAGGTAAATTTTCTTTAATAAAAGAGCTGTGAACTCAAACTATACTGTGAGGCCAAAGTCATTTTTACTGAAATGCATCTCATGTAGTTATAGATACTACAATAATACACCAAGCAGTTCAGTTCAGTTGCTCAGTCATGTCCGACTCTTTGTGATCCCATGGACTGCAGCATGCCAGGCTTCCTTATCCATCACCAACTCCTGGAGCCTACTCACTCATGTCCATTATATCAGTGATGACATCCAACCATCTCATCCTCTGTCATCCCCTTCTCCTCCTGCTTTCAAGCTTTCCCAGCATCAGGGTCTTTTCCAATGAGTCAGTTCTTCTCATCAGGAGGCCAAACTATTGGAGTTTCAGCTTCGACATCAGTCCTTCCAATGAATATTCAGGACTGATTTCCTTTAGGATAGACTGGTTGGATCTCCTTGCTGTCCAAGGGACTCTCAAGAGTCTTCACCAATACCACAGTTCAAAAGCATCAATTCTTTGGTGCTCAGCTTTCTTTATAGTCCAACTCTCACATCCATACATGACTACTGGAAAAACCATAGCTTTGACCAGAAGGGCCTTTGTTGGCAAAATAATGTCTCTGATTTTTAATAAGCTGTTTAGGTTGGCCATAGTTTTTCTTCCAGGAGCAAGTATCTTTTAATTTCATGGCTGCAGTCACCATCTGCAGTGATTTTGGAGCCCCCCAAAATAAAGTCTCTCATTGTTTCCATTGTTTCCCCATCTATTCACCATGAAATGATGGGACCGGATGCCATGATCTTAGTTTTCTGCATGTTGAGTTTTAAGCCAACTTTTTCACTCTCTTTTTTTCACTTTCATCAAGAGGCTCTTTAGTTCTTCTTGATTTTCTTCCATAAGGATGGTGTCACTGCATATTTGAGGTATTGATATTTCTCCTGGCAATCTTGATTCCAGCTTGTGCTTCATCCAGCCTGGCATTTCACATGATGTACTCTGCATATAGGTTAAATAAACAGGGTGACAATATATAGCATTGATGTATTCCTTTCCCAATTTGGAACCAGTTTGTTGTTCCATGTCCAGTTCTAACTGTTGCTTCTTGACCTGCATAAAGATTTCTCAGGAGATAGTTCAGATGGTCTGGTAGTACCATCTCTTTCAGAATTTTCCAGTTTGTTGTGATCCTCACAGTCAAAGGCTTTGATGTAGTCAATAAAGCAAAGGTAGATGTTTTTCTGGAACTTTCTTGCTTTTTCAATGATCCAGCAGATGTTGGCAATTTGATCATGTGTTCTAATTAAACTTAGTATGATTTCACAGTTTGCTTTCATTATATAGTTCATTATATATCATTAGTAATACTCTGGGCCACAAATCCAATCAAGATTTCTTACTATCAGTTCATAAAATTCCAAATCAAAAGTATCTTTATTTCTAGCACTTATTCCACCCCATCATCCTTAACTCAAGACTATCGGCCTAGTCTCCTAATCGGCCTCCTCCTCCCTTCCATCCTGGTCCCTCTCCCATCTGTTCTCCACATTACAGACAGAAGGTGTACTTGCAGATGCACACAGGTAAAAAGAAACACATACTCTTTATTGTGACCTACCAGACCCTTATGAGCTGGCTCTTACCTGCTTCTGGGCTCTGGTCCTGCATAAGCTACTGCTCATGCTGTCTTTCAGAACCTCATACTGGCCTCCCGCCACAGAGACCTGCATGTGTGTCCAGAACCATCTTTCCAGAATCTCCTCCCCTCCCCTCTTTACTTCATTAACTGCCAGCACCTTTCAGGTCTCAACTCAATGGTCAGTTCCTCTAAGAACCCTGCCCTGACCTCCTTCCCCAACTAAATCCCTCTGGCTCTTCTTTTTTTTTCCCCCCAATTTGGCTGCACTGGGTCTTAGTTGGGGCTCATGGACCTTTGATTTTCATTGCAGCATGTGAGGTCTTTTAGTTGTGACATGTGGGATCTAGTTCTCTGACCAGGGATTAAATCCAGGCCCACTGCACTGGGAGCGTGGAGTCTTAGCTACTGGACCACCAGCAAAGTCCCTGACTAGATCTCTCTTAACCTCCTTCTCTTAACTTCCTCTTAACTTTCCTTCTGAAGGACTGTGATCAGCCCCATGTAACTCTCCTTCCTAGCTCTTATCACAGTCACACTGCTTTATTGGTTTAGAGATTAACTGATTAATGTCTCTCTCTTCTACTTAAAAAAAAAAAAGTGAAAGTGTTAGTTGCTCAGTGGCGTCTGACTCTTTGTGACCCCATGGACTGTAGTTCATCAGGCTCCTCTGTCCATGGGATTCTCCACATAAGAATACTGAAGTGGGTAACCATTCCCTTCAGGGGATCTTCTCGACTGAGGGATCAAACCCAGGTGTCCTCCATTGTAAACAGATTCTTTATTGTCTGAGACACCAGAGAAGCCCCTCTTCTACTTGTCTGGCAGTTAAATGAGGAGAGAAATCAAGTCTTTTTGCTCACTCCAGGCCTAGAAGCATAGCTTACATGTATTAGCACTCAGTAAGTCTGTTGTGTGAATAGCATGAAAATAGCCCCAAATATCAATAAATATAGGTACATTTATAATATATGAATTGAAAAGTGTAGATACAAAGTTACTATTATGCATGAATCCAACTATTTTAACAATGAGGAGAAAAATAGCAAAACTTAATTAGGCTTTTGTTTGTTTACTGGGAAATCGTAAATCATTCAAAGGGTTGTTTTAACTAAAATGGTTAGTTTTTCATGCCATCCATGAATATGAAATGGTCAGACTATGTATGTCAATCTCAAATGACTAATGACATTCTTTCTACCCTCCAAAGTTAAAAAATTTATTGGTTCATGATTTTGAAATATTAAAGTGATTTTCAATTCTGGCTTTGATTGAGTTTTACAGCTTTTTTAAAAATAAAGAAACTACTACCAAAAAATTAAAATGGAAAGTGTTACTGATGGTTAACATAGTAGGCAAGATAGCAACAATTTAAGAAAACTAGGAGTATTGTGCTCTATTTTCAGGTGGTTTCTCATAATTTATGTTTCTACTTCAATAAATATTACTGTTTGGGAATTTTTCCTTGCCTGGACTTCATGCAGGTTTAAATGTGTTTAAAAATTTGGGTAGTTAACTTTTATGGTCAGAAACATTTGATTCTAAATTTATAATCCTTGGTGCTTGTAGTGAAGTAGACATGTGTGAACAGTCTGGAAGAAAAAATTCCATTACCACATTGAACAGAAACGGAATTAACTCCTTAATTTTCTATGCAATTCTTTTTTTTTTTTTTTCCTGAGCAGTCTTTGTGGGGAATTTCCTCTAATAGCTTGACTTTTCAAATAGAAAAAATTTACCCGTGTCAAATGTTAGCAGTTAGATACTTTGGTGATGTAGCAAAGTACTCTTTAAAAAAAATCATGCTAGTGATTTAAGAGCACTTCCTGTTTTTTGTTCAGGGGGATCCATATCATCTGAAAATAGTGCCTGGCACAGCATGGGCATTTAATATTTGTTGAGTCATAAAACGTATATGTAAGTCTAATTTTAAAAGCTTGATTAATCTATAACATAATAAATCTTTCACTTTGGGAAATTAGTTCTTAATTCAGCTAATCTTAATAGCTTTGCAATAAGTAGGCCTTCAGGCTCTTATGCTTTGGAGAAAATGGAGGCATATTTCATTTGTAAAGAAGGGAAATTCTTTTCAGTCAGTTTTTAATGTCTAAAAGAGGCTGTGGGCCAGAATGAAATGTTCAGTTGCTTGTGGTTTAATTAATATTCAGTTTATTCAAACCTGTAGATTCAACTTATAGAAATTAATGTTTTATTTATAAATCTAACATTTGTGTGTTAAAATACAGAATGATGATTTTAACTTTTTCCTTGGATGATCTCATAAACTTGACACTTTAATTTCTCCTAGTCTTTTATTTGTGTTTAAATATCAAAAGTGCAAAGAATGACAAAGTACAAGCGGATGCCTGCCACTAGCTTAAGTAGTAAAATATCACAGATAACTTTTGAAGTTCCCAAACTTCTTCTGAAATGTATTTTCTATCCCCATACACCACCACTATCCTGAATTACAGACTATAAATGTTTACTATCTATAATACAATATATTGTTTGCATGCTTTAAAGCTCTATGAACAGTACATCACAGGTTGGGCTCTCTAGAAGCAGACAGTGGAAGTGAGTGGCTTGTGGCTTGTCTGTAACTTGTCTTTTCATTCTTTTTTAAAAATGTAGACTTGTTTGCTAGATAGAAGGGGTTTTTTTTTTTACCCTTTTATATGGTCAAAATTATCAGTCTTTTTCTTCACAGTTTGTATTTTTTGGATCTTATTTTCAAAATCTCTTTCTATCTCCAGGTTATAAATATATTCCTCTACATGTTGAAGCTTTCTTGCTACCCTTTATATCTTTAACTCCTGTGATGGTTAATTTTATGTGTTAACTTGGCAGGATCACAGGTACCCAGATAGTTGGTCAAACACTGTTTTGGATGCTTCTGTGAGGATATTTTTGATGAGATTAATATTTAAATTGTCGAACTTGAGTAAAGCAGATTGCCTTCTCTAATATGGGTGAGCTTCAACCAATCAGTTGAAGGCTTGGGTAGAACAAAAAAGCTGGCCCTTTCTTGAGTAAGAGAGAATTCTCCAGCTTACTGCCTTTATATCTTATCTGCAACATAAGCTCTACCTGTCTTATGGTCTTTGAACTGGGACATAAGCTTTCCCTGGGGCTCCCATATCATTGGCTCACCCTGAAGATTTGGGGCTTACTAGTCTCTGTAATTATTTGAGCCTATTCCTTATAATCTATTTATCTATCTATCTACCCATCTATCTGTTTGTCCATCTATCCATCCATCCAACCAGCCAGCCAGCTATCTAACCATCCATCCATCCATACAGCTATCTAATCATCTAACCATCCATCCATCTATCTATCTAACCATCAGCCTATCCATCCAGCTATCCACTATCTAATCCATTTGTCTTTTTACTTACCTACCCATCTATATCTTCTGTTGATTCTGTTTCTCTGGAGAATTATGAGAAACATAATCCCCCTTCAACCCAAGTAATTTTTGTGTGTGTATAGTAATTTTGTGTATGTATAGTAATTTTTGTGTGTGTATAGTAATTTTTGTGTATGTATAGTAATTGTTATGTATGTGTAGGAGGTACAGATTCAATATTACACTTTACAAACAGAAAACCAAGTGTTCCATCATCATTCATTTTTATTATAATTTCATTGCACTTTATTGATTTGGAGAGGATTGACATATTTATATGATTACATTTTTCTATTCTTAAATTTGTTTAGGCTATAAAGTTCTTATACATCTGTTTTTTTTTTTTTT